>MU160314.1:152316-261958 GCA_015888305.1 Antheraea pernyi | reverse complement strand
AAAAAAAAAAAAAAAAAATTAATAATACTTTTTGTCTACGAGCCACCGTTTTTGAGATAATACGATTCAAAAAGTTGTAATCGTCATAATATGCACACTTTTTTTTTTTTTTCGAACTGACTACGCTATTGACCAACCAAGGTCTTAACAGCTTCACCGGAGTAATATGCACACGTTTCCTCGCCACCTATGAGGTAGTGTACTTAGCGCGTTTTTTATAGTATTTTAGTTATTATAGCAGGTATAAGACCCTCCCTAGCCACGCACACAATTGAACAGGGGACAGATGTTTTCTCAAGGTTACAATGGCCTATAAATTAAAGGACTGGGTTTCATTTTACCTGATATTCTTATAGTTATAACTTATGTATATTAGGTCTTTACCTATGAAATTGCCGTTTTGTATGAAAAAATTTAAACAAAAAAAAAAAAAAAAAGCTATCAAATACAAAATAATTTTTGAGATCTGATTGGTACTTTCAGAGTTTAAGGCACTAGAATAAACAAAACCTGTTATAGTTTGGACTATACCTCAGATTTAATAAAATTACCTAATTATATTGTGGTATAATATCCTGAAAACATTACATATTTTATCTTCTTTCCTAATCATGTATAACAGTGATAAGTGGAAAACATCACAAAGAACGCTACATTATATTGATGTTGGATAAACTAATTGAGTAATGTGTAAAGATTGTCAAATACTTGTTAGTCAATTAACACTTCCAATGTCGATTGTATCTTCTAGAATAGATAATGTTTTATTTTGCAACACACTACACCAAATTATTAATTATGAAATATCGCATTATATATACAGCATCAATTTATACCTAGATTTGTGTAACTTGTATCCAAAAATATCCATAACAGTTTCTAGGCACATCATTTTTTCTGATAATTTACTAGAAAACTGACTTTTCTAGTATAACCTGGCCATAGGTTATCCATGAGGTTACCAGATTTGTCAATATTAGTTCTATTCATATAAAACATATCAACATAAACAAACATTCTAAGCATATAATAACATTCAAAAGCTATCTGATTGACATCAATTCTTCAGTTTTTTTTTCAAGTATATATGTATATACCTGTAAATAATTAACTCAATATACTGCAAGAAATCTTGGAGCAATCAGTATAGCTCATGCTAAATTGTAGAGAAGATATAAATTGAAGAATGTCATGATTAGTATTTTTACAGAATTAACTTTTTAAATGTTATTTATTAAGAAGAAATGGCAAATTCTTTCTGGTGTTTTTTTATAAAATGTTTTTTTAAAAGGTCATTTTCTTAGTAATTAAAGTCATAACTTGAAAATACTCAAATAAACTTAATAATTCATAACAATTAGTTTCCAACAAGAACTGTATTGGTATCACATTGTTCTAGAAAACGTTATCTGGGAATTGTTGGCATTTAGTACCTAGTACTCATAGTTACAATACATTGGAGAATAATAAAGTATACCTACAGTCAAATATATTTTATTTACATTGATTTAATACAATGTACATACTTGTAGGCATTAATCATTTAGTTTTGATATACAGTGCAAAAGTGTTTACATAAAACCAAACATACATCTTCAAATATACTATAAAATAAAATATTCATTAGGTATAATTTTATTTTGTATTCTTGTAACAAAAACATTAATATAACAATACATAATTCGTTAAATAAGTATAATTTTATGATCTACAATTTTTGTCTGGGATATTTTTATGATAAAACTTACCGTTCTAAAAACTCATTTTTTTTCCTTTGACCTTGAATAATTTTTTTTCCTTACAGGGGAAAGATGGGGAACTTTCAAATTTTGTTTTTAATAATATTTTAAACAATCTTACCGATTTTCAGCTTGGTGGGAATTTATGTAACTTCGAATGTCTAAATTGACCGGACTATTATGATTACGAAAATGTCATATAAAAATTATTATATATGTCTCTGTTACTATGTATGGATTCAACTTAAAACGGCTTGACTAAATTAAAAGTAATAAACGCGTGCAGTACCTCGGGAACGGCTAGTTGTGATATGAATTCGAACTTTCTTTACAAGGCCGAATACTCCCACTACATACATTGCGTGCACAAAAACATCTCACCACACTATATCTATATGACAACATTTTCCTGCAAGTGGTCGTACAAAAACAATAAACGCTCTGAACGGACCATATATTCTTTTGTGTTTTCCAGAAACTGTAATTACTATGTTTTCCTTTAGGCACGGTCAAGTATTACTTTTACTCTTACTATATATTTACGTAAGTATAGACATAACTTATATAAAATCTCTTGAGAGTCGCTTAAATATCCATTTTTGACGAGACACGACGAGACATTCTTTAAAGAGGATTAAAAAAAAATGACGATAGTAAACAAGTAAATATTACAATGTAATCGCATCGTGTAACTCCCCGTGGTTGTCTCGCATACCATCAAAATAAGCAAAGCCTATTTATTTCATTTATCATATATTTTTTATTTATCTATTATTTTATTAATCAACGACACGACACTTTAAGCATACATATTAAAATTAAGCATAGTATGCTTTCTTTTAAAACAGTTGTATTATGAATTTCGTAGCAATAGTAGCTGATATTGAAATATTTTACTGCTCTTCGTAAAAATATCGGTTAGAGCTATTTAAGTTCTAGGCATGTAGAATTAGTGTTAAAGTATAATTTGCAAAAGGTATAGTGTGTATTCAAATTATTTAGTTTTTGTTGAGATAGTGCTGCAGTTAAATATGGTGCAAAATGTGCGCATCTGTAAAGACGCTTCCCACTGTCGCTGGTAGGTTATTACATTGAGAAATAGTGTCGTAGATATAGGTACATATAGTCGATGTGTCAATAATGTAATAAATAAATATGCTTTATTTATTTATGCATTAGTGCTAACGTAATACCTTAATAAATGTAATAACGTAATTGCTGCGGCCGCGTAAATAGTAACTTAGAAAATATTGTGTCAGTGAGAGTGGGAGCACTTTGTTTTCTGATCGCACCCGGCACTGGGGACCCCGCCCCAGTTCGGTCGGTATCACGGTATGGGAAGCGCGTTTGCTTTGAGACAATCGTGGGTTCCTCGTGTCACACTAATCTATTGTGATCACTATACACCATCGCAACTCGTCGGTGCCGACCACTGGCATCGATCCTCGCACAGTACTGGTGAGTGTTCACAACATTTTACTATTATTCCCCCTGACTTCGCCTCTTATTCGCATCATAGGTTGTTCTGGATAGCGCGGGATCGACCAGTAATAAAATTTTCAGATATGACTCAATAGTGAGCTTGGGGTTTACATGAAAGCATAGCATGATTGTAGGTTTTCTAAGAGCTTCTGGCTAACTCGATAGAGACAAATAATACCTTTAAAATTACAGACAAAACTACATATTTACTCATATAATATGAATGCTAGCTTCGACTACGTTAAATCACAATATAAAACTAAATAAAATAAATAGAATTAAAGTTTCTAATATGAAAATTGATGATTTGAAAATATGATTGTGTGAAAAATGATATATGTATAAAAGGTGTGAATACTGAGATGACATTTGACAAGGGAGAGTGGAAGAGAAAAACATGTTGTGCCAACCCTACTTAGGTGGGATAAGGGTAAGATGATGATGATGTGAATCTAGCATCACCTCATGGCGAGTAATACGGATCTTATTAAAACCTTTTCCACGAAGAAACACTTTAAAAGAACCAACATTCGTGATTTCATTGGCGATAGAGAAATGCTGAAGCTATTAATAGTTGGCATGAATGTGCCGGCTTGCCCGGAGTAGCACCACATTCTCACAAAAAGCCGATTTGAAGCAAGAGTGCTTGCATTGTTGCGTTTCGTTCGGTCAGTGAGAGCGCCGGAGGCCCACCTCCGTTGAAAGGCTGGCAACGCACTTACGATTCCCCTGGTGTTGCTAGTGTCTATGGACAGTGGTGATCACTTACCATCAGGTAACCCGCTTGTTCGTCTGCCTTCTATAATATAAAAAAAGATCGTCAATAAATCAAAAGGTTTCAACATTTCAAGACACAACCTCCTCCGGTATTGTAATAAAGGAAATTGAGTTAGTATCATTTTTAATCCGGAGCAACCATCGAGACTTTGAAAACGAATTTGGACGTGATTGAATTAAGGGTTCTTATTATTTTGTAGCGATCGCCGTCTGTCGTCGTGACGGAGTAATTTAGCCGGAGAAGTTAAAAAATGAAGGTGAATATTAAATTCGTATCGCGGCTCTGAGTCGTTTAATTAAGAATCTACTGACCCATATTTATAACAAGTCTTGATTGATGAGCGAGAAACAATGAGCTGTAACTGCTATAGGGTAAATGTTGGATAGTTGACCCATACTTTGAAATCATTTGATATTTCCCTAAAAACAAATATATTGCATCAGACTATAATTTATAATGAAAAGTATGTCTATTGACTACGTAATAAGATAAAGAGTAATGTACCAAAACTAGTGAACCTATTTTTTTTAAATACACAAATTTGCAATATTAATTTTAAGGAAAAATGCGCATAACATGGGTTAGATGCTACGATGCTTTGACCTTGAGATAAGTTTTCGACTATAAGAATAATTGCTGTTAAGGATTTATAAAAGATTTATATTAATGCGTGTTATTTTAATATTTATCGATATCGTATTAGACTTTTTTTTATGTCATAGGTGGCAAACGAACAGATGGTTCATCTGCTGTTAAGTCATCACCACCGTCCATGGACACTAACAACACCAGAGGAGTCGCAAGTGCGTTGCCACCCTTTGGGGGGAAGGGTTAGGAGAGGGAGAGGGAGAGGAGAGAGGAGAGGGTAGGGGAGTTGGACTTCCGGCGCTCTCACTGACCGAACGTAACGCAACAATGCAAGCACTGTTAGTTACTTCACGTCGGTTTTCTATGAGAGGGTGGTACTCCCCCGGGCGAGCCGAACCATTCATGCTGAAACTAGTAATAGTTTCTTTCTTTCAATAACTACAGATTCTGCTGCTAAATATTTTGACAATTGTACTTTTTTACTACAACAATATCGCGATAGTCGGATGTATTTATTGTATATAACAACTATTTGCCGATCGTATCCAATCCAAAGTTAATTTGAAATATTCGTATTTTCCGAGATATTGCTTTCTAGATGGAATCTCATATTTATACGATATTTTACTTTCCTTACAAGTGTTAACTATGATTATACTATGTTTGTAAGTTCTAATATAAATTATAAGCCATCTATATTTCTGAGGCAACTATACAACGTTTACCCTATAGAAAAATAGGTCATTTCATAGTAAGGTTCATCTGAAGAACCATTTAGAACACCTTAATTTCTAAAGTTAAATGTTAATACTTAACAACATTTAAATTATTAATTTATGAAGAAGTTACTCAGCACTTCCGCTGGAATTGGCCGGACTTCACGTCTGCTTCAACCGTCAACTAAAGACGCGTTTTAATTATTTTTTGATGTTTCAGTTACTTATATTTCGCTATTTCTGTCACTAATTTCAGATTTAACTTGTTCAGCTATATGTCGCGCAAGTAAAATCAAATATTTTTTTATTGCAATGAGACGTGGCAGCAGCCAATCAATTCCATGCGGAATTGCAAAGTAACGTCCACCCTAATCGGCTGAGTGCCTTAAGCGCTCGCCTTAGTAGTCGAGTGAAGCTGTTAAGGCCTTGCTAGGCCAATAGTGTAGTCAGTCCGAGAATTAAAAACGTCCACCCTAATATTAAACATTTAAATTGTATGTTTTTATTCTATATTTTTTAAGTGAATACTTCTTTGGACGCGTTTTGGGATTTTTCGTAGGAGGGAAACGTATGGATTCGCGTCACCGAAGACCTCGACATATTCTTGACTTGTTGCGCTTACGTCAGACTACCGACGGGTAGTATAGTGGCCTTTGTACATCGAATATTGATATTCTGTATTGAGATTGTGTAGCTCATTATATGTTTGATTCATTGATAAACTGTATAAAATAAAAATAAAAAAATAAAAAAGCCTTTTTATCGCTACATACTAATACTACTATTACATTTTTATTTTATCTTTTATTCAAGAACTATATAGCACTCGCCTCAGCGGCGTAGGCCTCCCCCAAACTTCTCCATTCTTCTTTCCTTTACGCTATTCTTGGCCATTTCCAACCACACCTTTCTTTAAAGACATCATTCCACCTCTTTTTGGGCCTTCCTTTTTTTCTTTTATGCCCCCATGGTATCCATACTGTCACTTTTTTTGTCCATCGGTCGTCATGTAATCTATATATATGACCCGCCCAATTCCATTTAAGAGTTCTTATTTTTCTTTTAATATCTGTTACTTTTGTTTTTTTCCTTACTATTTCGTTTGTTATTCTATCAAAGGTATTAATCCCTAGCATGCTTCTTTCTATTTTCCTTTGACATATCGCTAATTTTTCTTCATCTGTTTTCCTTAACGACCATGTTTGGCAACCATAAGTTAAACAGGGTAATATTGCTGTTTCGAATAGTTTTTTCTTTATATATATTTTTATTTCATTGTTCTTCATTATTTCTTTGAATCCCCAATACTTTTTCCATCCTAAGGCAATTCGTCGTTCTATTTCTCTTTCTGTACAGTTTTTGAATGAAACTAATTGACCAAGGTAAATATAATCGTTGACGTATTCTATTTTTATCCCTTCTATAGTGATGTCTTGATATTCTCCGTTCGTTAATATCTTAGTTTTTGATGCATTTAATGTTAGTCCAACTTTTTTACTTTCACTCGCTAATTCGGCAACCATAATTTCCAGATCCAATGCTTTTCTAGCAAACACCACAATATCATCAGCGAAGCGTAAATGGCTTAGGAACTCTCCATTTACGTTTATCCCTTTGTGTTCCCACTCCAGATGTCTGAAAACATATTCAAGTACAGCTGAAAATATTTTAGGAGATAGTGGGTCTCCTTGTCTAACTCCTTTTTGAATCGAAAACTCTTCTCCTTCTCTTTCTAATCGTATTGTAGCCTTACACTTTGTATATATGTTTCGTATCAAGTTTATATATTTTTGATTAAGACCTTGCTGTATGAGTGCCTTCCAAATTGACTCATGATTCAAAGAATCAAAAGCCTTTGTGTAATCAATAAAACACATGTACAAAGACTGCCCATATTCGTTGGATTTTTCTATAATTTGGGTAACAACTTGAATATGATCTATTGTCGAAAATGTTTTTCGAAAACCGGCTTGTTCTCTCGGTTGGTTCTCGTCTAAAATCCTAGATAATCTATTTAGCAAAACTTTTGAAAATATTTTATACAAGTTTGTCATTATACTAATAGGCCTGTAATTAGCAAGATCTCCTCTATCTCCTTTCTTGTACAATAATGTTATTGTTGATTTTGTCCATTGCTCTGGTATTTCTTCATTTTCATATATGTTATTAAATAATAACTGCAGAGGCTTTAATAAAGGTTTACAAATCGACTTCAACACTTCATTTGTAATATTGTCTCTCCCGGGAGTTTTATCTTTCTTTTGGGTTTTGATTGCATACTCTATTTCAGATTTCAAAATATCTTGTAGTTCAACATCTTTGTTAGATTCGTCATTGTTATCTATTACGTAGCAATCATAATCTTCTTTTTTAGTGTAAAGGTTTTTATAAAAGTGTGTTGCTTCGCTTATTATATCCGGCCGTCTCGATAGCATATTCCCATTTCGCTTTTTTAAATTTAATACCCACTCTGATTTTCCTTTCATCTCTTTAAATACTTTTCGTATAGCTCCAGTTTTTGTTATACAGTTTTCAAGCATATTTTGCCTTTTTATTTTCTTGTTTTTTGATATGTTCCTGTTAATTTGTTTACTTATTTTTGTAATTTTTATCTTAGATTCTTTGGTTCTTCCTTCTTTATATAGTAATCTCCTTTCTTCTAGCAAGTCTTTTGTTTTTTGATCAATGATATTTTCTTTGTCTTTTTTTGTATTGGTTAGTAGTTTTGTTAAGAAAAACTTTAATTCTTTTTCCAATTTATCATATTGTGCTTGTACTTTGTCTGATGTTTTCAAAGAATCCATAAATTTACTCTCCCAATATTCCGAAACCTCTCCTAATAACTCTGGCAATTTTTTTGTGTAGTAGGTAGGTCTATATATTTTTCTGTTCCTGGTAGTTTTTATGAAAAGTTTGCATCGTATCATTCTATGGTCAGTGTTAAAATTTAAATTATTTATGATATCAAAATCATGTATTTGTTTTGGTTTGCTCGTAAGTATGTAATCTATTTCATTATAATGTTTTCCATCTGGTGATCTCCATGTCCATTTTTTGGTAATTTTTCTTTGAAACATACTGTTTACAATCCTATAGTTTTTCTCTAATGCAAACTCTACTAATCTTTGACCATGAACACTCCTTTGTCCATAGGAATATTTCTCAAAAATCCTTTCTTCACCTCTTTGCATCACACCTACTTTAGCATTAAAATCTCCGAGAAGTATTCTATTTTTTGAGTTAGTAAAATTAAGTGCAGCTTCTAAGGATTGGTAGAATAAGTCCATGTCTTCATTTGTGTACATCTCTGTGGGCGCATATACTTGAATGAATGACCATATATCGTTAATGTCATTCCCTATCTGTAATTCTAATATTGCTATTCTATCGGAAAATGATTTAAGACCTATTATATTCTGTTTCAAATATTTCTTTATCAAAAATCCTACTCCATTTCTTCCCTTACTCGAAGATGTATGGTATAGAATAAATTCAGAATAAACTGTATAACAATGTATATAATTATTCCTCGTAGTGCCAATAGATGTGAAAAGCAGATTAATATTTATAATTTCAATTTGTAAATTAATTAATTTAAATAGTACAGACCTTCTTCTTCTTCTTACCCTTATCCCACATAAGTAGGGTCGGTACAACATGTTTGTCATGTTGTGGTATATGATTTGGCTTAATTTTACGATCGACCGCCTGCCTGACATCAACCCTCCTTGGCATTATTTGATGTCCGCTATCTGTAAATGAAAGTCCCATTAAAATCGGTCTAAAGGTTTTGGAGATAGCCGAAGCCGTATATTTTTGTATGAACAATAATAAAATGAAATTATTGGTGTTGCTGTTGTATGACAGATGGCGTTACATTCGTCTCACTGAAGTTTCTTCCACATATGCGTAAGCCATTTATTAAATAAACCAACTAGGTATGTGTTTGAGTGAGTCCCTGAATTGTTTGGTTTCATAATTGGAAACGGTGAGAGATTCTGTAATCGGGTTCCAGGTTGTTTAAGATTTTTCGAGTTTGGAAATACAATTGGAACTGGTAGGGAACCAATTTAATGCAGACGAAGTTGGACGGGGGACATTAAAACCTATTTCTAAGCATGGTTTGTTAAAACTTGTGATATGTTTTTATGGAAATTCGCTTACATGTATTTCTGAGTAGAATTGGGATTTTGAAAAAAAAATTGAGTTTTTAAATTTTTTTTAAACTTTATTATTAATATTATTGATATTTGTTGCAAAAAACCTTAAGAAAATTTTTTCAATGCATTATAAAGTGTCTGTATGTAATATAAAAATAAAAAAAAAATCACTGATTGGGTATGAAAGTATACACGCCATACTCTTGGATCCTACGATTGAGCGTTTTTCCCGTGATACCGTTGCCTTCGCAAACCGCAGAAATACAGTCCACTTCTCACCTTAAGAAACCCGCAATCAATGGAGGTGAAAGGAATCGAGTGAGTGGACCACGTGCCCATCCACATTTATGGTCATTCGACCCGGAAATCGTGGTTCCTCTCGCCTATCTCCACTCACTAATAGTAATACAATATTAGATATAATAAACCATTATAAAAATATAAAATAGGAAAACTATAATAGAAAAATAAATGCAAATAAAATGACATGCCACTGTCGATGCTAAAATAATAAAAAAGTAGTACAGAACATAATTCATTTATAAATTTAAAAGAGAACGCATTTGATGCATTGTTTTAACTTTTCACTTCCGTTGACACTACTCATGACTAACTACCTCAACTTTTATCTTTATTTTAGTACTTTCGTTATACAAGTTGTTTGAAAGCATGATGAAAAATTCCTACGTAATATATGAGAAAGGCTTTTACAATTTCTGAGGTTTCTAAAACTTAAACTGCAGCACTACCGTCCAAGTAAAGAGGTGCACATCTGTCGTTTCTTTAAAATATTTAGCTTTATATATATTTAGAAGCAGGGAAAAAAGTACATCTAATAATATTTTTTGTTCACATATAGGCTCCTCTTCTCACATTACACTTATTGAAAAAACATCTCTTTCCATCTATCTCTCTCGGATTGACGATTTTGAACATTATCATAAAAGATATCAATTACCATCATTTAAAAAAAAATGTGTCAATTTCCTGTTTTCTTGATAGAATTTTTTTCCCCAAACTATTTGAACGCTGACCGAAATATCTTAAAGAATTAAGGAAGATTTCCAAATAATATTGTATTGTAGCTCCAACGGGTGTAGGTACAACTAGATAGTTTACTGCTCCGTCTGTCGCTGTGTCGTCTCTTGACAAATGATTTTTCAATCACTAGGAGATATGAAGATATCCTTTTTTGGTCGTAACAGCATCCGCAAAAAAGGTCATGTAAAAGTACGTAAGTAGTCCACGGCACCGCCCGCGTCCGGCGAGCTGACCGTTTCACAAACTTCCCGAGTGAACTTTTCAATTTCACTCGGACCGAACCGTGTTCTAGGTTTCCATTGTTTGTTCGATAGTTTGCGTAACGGGTTAATTAAAAAACTCTTACTGCGCGGTCGGCGGGAGTGACAGAAATAAATCTGAAAACTTTTCTATTGGATAACTCTATTGGTTTCGTAGGTGGTAGAGCCACGCTGAAGCTATCACTGGTTTTATCATGAATGGGTCGGCTCGCCCGGGATAGTACCACCCTCTCACAGAAAACCGACGTGAAGTAACAGTGCTTGCATTGTTGCGATTCGTTCGGTCAGTGAGAACGCCGTATACCCATCTTCCCTTCCCTCCTCTCTTCCCCACTCCCCCTTCTCCCAAACACAGGCTGGCAACGTACTTGCAACTCCTCTGGTGTTGCAAGTGTCTATGGACGGTGGTGATCACTTAACATCAGGTCATATATATAAAAAAAAAACCGTGAGCGCCTGATTGACGTATATCTATAAATCTTTATAATATGCCATTAAATAGAGTATATGAATTTAAATATCTTGAACACATGCTCACGGCCGAAATGAAAGCTGATAATGACATTAAAAGTGAACGTAGAGTACTTACTCACAGTTACAGGGAATATGTTCATTCGTAAGTTTACTTGCTGTAGTGATTAAATTAAAATCCAGCTTTTCAAAACATTTTGCCAATGTTTCTATACGAGACGTTATGGAAGAATGGCTACCGGTACTTTGTTATATAGCTCTACCAGCTTTGAGAAGGAATGGGGCCTTGCTGAAAGAGCTTATTAAAGTAAAACAGAACATTAGCCTACCTATGCATAGTGAGTTCTTTAATCCTCCACACCATAGACTAAAACCCCGGAAATCGTGGTTCCTCTCGCCTATCTCCACTCACTAATAGTAATACAATATTAGATATAATAAACCATTATAAAAATATAAAATAGGAAAACTATAATAGAAAAATAAATGCAAATAAAATGACATGCCACTGTCGATGCTAAAATAATAAAAAAGTAGTACAGAACATAATTCATTTATAAATTTAAAAGAGAACGCATTTGATGCATTGTTTTAACTTTTCACTTCCGTTGACACTACTCATGACTAACTACCTCAACTTTTATCTTTATTTTAGTACTTTCGTTATACAAGTTGTTTGAAAGCATGATGAAAAATTCCTACGTAATATATGAGAAAGGCTTTTACAATTTCTGAGGTTTCTAAAACTTAAACTGCAGCACTACCGTCCAAGTAAAGAGGTGCACATCTGTCGTTTCTTTAAAATATTTAGCTTTATATATATTTAGAAGCAGGGAAAAAAGTACATCTAATAATATTTTTTGTTCACATATAGGCTCCTCTTCTCACATTACACTTATTGAAAAAACATCTCTTTCCATCTATCTCTCTCGGATTGACGATTTTGAACATTATCATAAAAGATATCAATTACCATCATTTAAAAAAAAATGTGTCAATTTCCTGTTTTCTTGATAGAATTTTTTTCCCCAAACTATTTGAACGCTGACCGAAATATCTTAAAGAATTAAGGAAGATTTCCAAATAATATTGTATTGTAGCTCCAACGGGTGTAGGTACAACTAGATAGTTTACTGCTCCGTCTGTCGCTGTGTCGTCTCTTGACAAATGATTTTTCAATCACTAGGAGATATGAAGATATCCTTTTTTGGTCGTAACAGCATCCGCAAAAAAGGTCATGTAAAAGTACGTAAGTAGTCCACGGCACCGCCCGCGTCCGGCGAGCTGACCGTTTCACAAACTTCCCGAGTGAACTTTTCAATTTCACTCGGACCGAACCGTGTTCTAGGTTTCCATTGTTTGTTCGATAGTTTGCGTAACGGGTTAATTAAAAAACTCTTACTGCGCGGTCGGCGGGAGTGACAGAAATAAATCTGAAAACTTTTCTATTGGATAACTCTATTGGTTTCGTAGGTGGTAGAGCCACGCTGAAGCTATCACTGGTTTTATCATGAATGGGTCGGCTCGCCCGGGATAGTACCACCCTCTCACAGAAAACCGACGTGAAGTAACAGTGCTTGCATTGTTGCGATTCGTTCGGTCAGTGAGAACGCCGTATACCCATCTTCCCTTCCCTCCTCTCTTCCCCACTCCCCCTTCTCCCAAACACAGGCTGGCAACGTACTTGCAACTCCTCTGGTGTTGCAAGTGTCTATGGACGGTGGTGATCACTTAACATCAGGTCATATATATAAAAAAAAAACCGTGAGCGCCTGATTGACGTATATCTATAAATCTTTATAATATGCCATTAAATAGAGTATATGAATTTAAATATCTTGAACACATGCTCACGGCCGAAATGAAAGCTGATAATGACATTAAAAGTGAACGTAGAGTACTTACTCACAGTTACAGGGAATATGTTCATTCGTAAGTTTACTTGCTGTAGTGATTAAATTAAAATCCAGCTTTTCAAAACATTTTGCCAATGTTTCTATACGAGACGTTATGGAAGAATGGCTACCGGTACTTTGTTATATAGCTCTACCAGCTTTGAGAAGGAATGGGGCCTTGCTGAAAGAGCTTATTAAAGTAAAACAGAACATTAGCCTACCTATGCATAGTGAGTTCTTTAATCCTCCACACCATAGACTAAAACCCCGACGACCAGCTCACAATATTGCTGCGGAAATAGCTAATGGGGAATCCAGCATATGGAGCGAATGGCGAAAAACCTAGTAAGCGTCAAAGTTGGGCCAAGCAAGATGCGCCGTCGACCCGTGTGTTAAATTAAAGGGCTTCGATCTGCCCCGAGGTGACTGGTGTAAACTGTTTACAGATTGCGTACTGGAAACGGGCGGTGTGCACAGTTTAAATACCGGTGCAGATGGATTGACTCGCCACGCTGTGACTGCGGAGCGGATATCCAATACTTAGCACACATCATACAACAATGCCCACTAAGGAAATATAATGGTTCCACAGATGACCTGATCGTTCTTACCGACGACGCCCTAAAATGGCTGAAAGAATTAAATCTCCAATTATAATAAAATAGAACGGATAAATAAAATAAAAGGACAATGAAAGCATCGCGTGCCCAATACAATAATATTTTTAGAAAATTATTGGGACTACTGCGATTCTATTGCGCGGCCGGGATGTTTGCATATGCTAGGGTTGATGATTTCTATATTATCATCCGTAAGAGATGAGCATCCATCCTGGGTAGACTTCGCGATAGTCCCAATAAGATAATGAAAACAATGACGGATATGTACGATAGTCTTTATTACATCTTTATACAACTTTATATAAAAACACCTATACACACATAAAATATTATAATTTTATTTTTCTAACTTAATATCCAGTATTCTATTAGTATATAATTTGTTTTTGTGGATTCTTGTTGCCTGATAAATAAATAAATAATAATAATATCGCTTTTGCTTCAATTGGTCTAAAACATTATAGTAACATTAGATATTCTTTTATACATGTATACAGTACTAAAGTTATAATATAATACATTGGATTGCATTAAATTAAGATTTATCATACTACTAGAGGGCCGGGCGGACGTTGTCCTGCCGTGATAATAAAAACATGTATCTAAAATTCAACCGCAGCGCCACCTACCGGGACCAATTGTGAATCTGTCTGTGTGATCAAAATGTCTTCAAAATCGGTCCAGCTATTTAGGAGGAGTTAAGTGACATACACACGTACAGAAGAAATGTATATATCATTACATGTTAAGTGACATACACACGTACAGAAGAAATGTATATATCATTACATAGTATAAAACAAAGTCCCCTACCGCGTCTGTCTGTCTGTCTGTTCGCGATAAACTCAAAAACTACTGAACAGATTTTCAAGCGGTTTTCACCATCGGATAAGTCCACGGCACCGCCCGCGTCCGGCGAGCTGACCGTTTCACAAACTTCCCGAGTGAACTTTTCAATTTCACTCGGACCGAACCGTGTTCTAGGTTTCCATTGTTTGTTCGATAGTTTGCGTAACGGGTTAATTAAAAAACTCTTACTGCGCGGTCGGCGGGAGTGACAGAAATAAATCTGAAAACTTTTCTATTGGATAACTCTATTGGTTTCGTAGGTGGTAGAGCCACGCTGAAGCTATCACTGGTTTTATCATGAATGGGTCGGCTCGCCCGGGATAGTACCACCCTCTCACAGAAAACCGACGTGAAGTAACAGTGCTTGCATTGTTGCGATTCGTTCGGTCAGTGAGAACGCCGTATACCCATCTTCCCTTCCCTCCTCTCTTCCCCACTCCCCCTTCTCCCAAACACAGGCTGGCAACGTACTTGCAACTCCTCTGGTGTTGCAAGTGTCTATGGACGGTGGTGATCACTTAACATCAGGTCATATATATAAAAAAAAAACCGTGAGCGCCTGATTGACGTATATCTATAAATCTTTATAATATGCCATTAAATAGAGTATATGAATTTAAATATCTTGAACACATGCTCACGGCCGAAATGAAAGCTGATAATGACATTAAAAGTGAACGTAGAGTACTTACTCACAGTTACAGGGAATATGTTCATTCGTAAGTTTACTTGCTGTAGTGATTAAATTAAAATCCAGCTTTTCAAAACATTTTGCCAATGTTTCTATACGAGACGTTATGGAAGAATGGCTACCGGTACTTTGTTATATAGCTCTACCAGCTTTGAGAAGGAATGGGGCCTTGCTGAAAGAGCTTATTAAAGTAAAACAGAACATTAGCCTACCTATGCATAGTGAGTTCTTTAATCCTCCACACCATAGACTAAAACCCCGACGACCAGCTCACAATATTGCTGCGGAAATAGCTAATGGGGAATCCAGCATATGGAGCGAATGGCGAAAAACCTAGTAAGCGTCAAAGTTGGGCCAAGCAAGATGCGCCGTCGACCCGTGTGTTAAATTAAAGGGCTTCGATCTGCCCCGAGGTGACTGGTGTAAACTGTTTACAGATTGCGTACTGGAAACGGGCGGTGTGCACAGTTTAAATACCGGTGCAGATGGATTGACTCGCCACGCTGTGACTGCGGAGCGGATATCCAATACTTAGCACACATCATACAACAATGCCCACTAAGGAAATATAATGGTTCCACAGATGACCTGATCGTTCTTACCGACGACGCCCTAAAATGGCTGAAAGAATTAAATCTCCAATTATAATAAAATAGAACGGATAAATAAAATAAAAGGACAATGAAAGCATCGCGTGCCCAATACAATAATATTTTTAGAAAATTATTGGGACTACTGCGATTCTATTGCGCGGCCGGGATGTTTGCATATGCTAGGGTTGATGATTTCTATATTATCATCCGTAAGAGATGAGCATCCATCCTGGGTAGACTTCGCGATAGTCCCAATAAGATAATGAAAACAATGACGGATATGTACGATAGTCTTTATTACATCTTTATACAACTTTATATAAAAACACCTATACACACATAAAATATTATAATTTTATTTTTCTAACTTAATATCCAGTATTCTATTAGTATATAATTTGTTTTTGTGGATTCTTGTTGCCTGATAAATAAATAAATAATAATAATATCGCTTTTGCTTCAATTGGTCTAAAACATTATAGTAACATTAGATATTCTTTTATACATGTATACAGTACTAAAGTTATAATATAATACATTGGATTGCATTAAATTAAGATTTATCATACTACTAGAGGGCCGGGCGGACGTTGTCCTGCCGTGATAATAAAAACATGTATCTAAAATTCAACCGCAGCGCCACCTACCGGGACCAATTGTGAATCTGTCTGTGTGATCAAAATGTCTTCAAAATCGGTCCAGCTATTTAGGAGGAGTTAAGTGACATACACACGTACAGAAGAAATGTATATATCATTACATAGTATAAAACAAAGTCCCCTACCGCGTCTGTCTGTCTGTCTGTTCGCGATAAACTCAAAAACTACTGAACAGATTTTCAAGCGGTTTTCACCATCGGATAAAGTGATTCATGAAGAACGTTTTGGTATAACTTGTCATGTTTTTTTTAATAATCGGGGCGGGACAACGTCTGCCGGCCCCGCTAGTACTATATATAAACAATAACCAGGAGTTTTTAGCAGGATCTTGGAATGTCATTTAGTGGATTTTATATTTTATTCATAATCTCGTGTTATTCGGCTGTATATTTTGTAATATTGATGATGTTTTATGTAATATAGTTTGTTTATTATGCACAAATGAAGTAGATGGTATATCATGATTGAGCATGGATTCTGACTTGACATAAAAACTACATGGAAACTTCTAACATGACGGCCATCTTGTTAGTTCATTGAAGTGATCGCAAGAAACTTGTAATATCATCCATACTCGACAATGGCAGTAATAATATACTAGAAAAGTGGTTGCCAAATAAATAACCGATGTATTAAGTTACACAGCCGGTGATCACGTATTTCACACTACTTCCCCTGACATATGTATAATAAAAATATAGTTCTATGAGATTCATTCGTGTTAAAACTCAGCATGATACTGCTAGATAGCAGAGAATTACTGTTTTTACTATAATACAGCAAAATGAATCACTATATCAAATGGTAAGCATATTGCAGGTCAAGATCAAAAGCGAACCTTGAGAGATCTAGAACCCATCGGGAGTTGTTACTGTCTTGCAGACCTGCAACCCTCACGACAGCAAATATACACAATTTAATAACAAAACACGACAAACGAAAAAAAATTCACGGGTGTATGTATCACTATATATATGGTGATCGCGAGTTTAGGCACTGCACCAACCTTTTTTACTATTGAATAGACGTCGATTGATCGTTATAAATAAAAATATTTTTATGACAATAAAATACTGACACTGGCAAATACTACTCCGATGCCTTGAACGAAAAGAAGAAGTTTAAACAATATAAATATGATTATTGTACCATAAATCAATTCTGCAAAACTCCGCTTACCTACGGACTTGCAAAGTTTCTGATGTTCTGAAGCCGGCAGGTATTAACGTATCGCTTCACCAATAAACAGCATTAACTAGCAGGAAAGTTTGTAACAGAGTAGAACAGATTACAAATGCGGCTACAGATGACTACACAGTTTGTTGATGAACTAGATATAGTTACATCATAATAGAAGCGGTAAGTCTGTTGAATTACAGCATTTATTTGCATTAAAATAGATATATATATATATATATATATATAAATAGTCACTCGGTTTCTCCAAAATCAATAAGGAACGCCTATATATATCTTTGAACAGTAAAATCTAGTCTGAAGTAATATTTTAACAATGCTTTTATTATTACATTATTTTTTTGGCAAAGAATCTTTTAGTAGATTATTACTGCCATTGTCGAATAGAACATAATACAAGTTTGTTACGATAATTTCAATTAATTAAGATGGTGGCCGTCTTATTAGAACCCTCCAGGGAGTTTTTGGGTCAAATTAGAAACCATATTTCGTTTTATTATTTTCCATCCACTTCACTTATGCACAATAACCAAACTATATTACATAAAACACCAACAATATTAAAAAATATACAGCTAAATAATACAAAATTAAGAATAAAATATAAAATTCACTACACAACATACCAGATGCCGCAAAAAAAAATTATACTGTATAGGATACTAGCTGTGCCCGTGACTCCGCCCACGTGGAACCTAAAAACGGTGACTAATAAAATCATCTGAATGAATTAAGTCCATTTACTTATTTACTTTTCTCTCGTACTTAAGTCGCGTCGTCATTAAAAATATAATAACTTTTGATAGAGTGAACCGATTTTAATGAAACTAAAGGCTGTATATTACTCGAAAATATGCTTTATGATTTTCTTGGTGAAGTTTTATCATGAACGTAGTACTTTAGCAGTGAAGCGTGTTCAAACAAAGAGCCATTTCTAAAAATGATTAAAATGTGTTTTATTACTTACTCCAAGACACCTGCAATATTTTTTTTCACGATAATCTCAAGAGTACAGACATGTTACATGTACAGTCTTATTATAGGCTTTTTTATGTCATAGCAGGCAACCGGACAGACGGGTTACCTATAGTTACATGATCACCGCCGTCCATAGACACTTGCAACACCAGAGCGCAAGTGCGTTGCCAGCCTGTGTTTGAGCGGAAGGGGGTAATGCAAGCACTGTTACTTCACGTCGGTTTGCAACACCAGAGCGCAAGTGCGTTGCCAGCCTGTGTTTGAGCGAAAGGGGGTAATGCAAGCACTGTTACTTCACGTCGGTTTTCTGTGAGAGGTTGGTACTACCCTGGCCGATCCGATCAATTCATTCTGAAACCAGTAATAGCTTCAGTGTGGCTCTACCACCTACAAAAGAATTAGAAAGTATAGAAGATTTTTTAAATACAAATAAAATTACTGTTTTCGATAGGTAGGTCAATTTACTTTAACGCGATCAAAGTGAACTGATTTCTTGTAAGCATTCCACTATCACCGCTTCGAAATTGTTAAAAAATATAAAAGCACAAACAATTCCATCAATCTAGCGCTGCGATCTTCTTTTCAGAGTGAAAAAATACGTGACCCCAATTTTTACTCGGCTAAATAAATACATGAGCACTTACTTGACAATTTCAAAAACAAATCTCGTTATAAATTATAAGCCAAACAAAAGCTTTGACGTACGATTCGTAATCGGTCCCTTTTTGATGTTAAAAAGTTAGTTTGTTCGGAGGATGAGCCCCTTGTCCCGTCCCGTCTGTTCTATCTACACACGCGCCTACATCATTTTACTTTTAAATGACATGGAACTGTGGGCTTATTTTTTTATAAAAGTGTATTATATTTAACACTAGCTGTGCTCGCGGCTTTGTCCGCGTGGAACTATATATATAAAACAGTGATCAATAAAGGTATCTGAATGTAATACATTAAGTCTGATTACAATAACTTTTGATCGACCGAACCGATTTTAATTAAACAAAAACTAACTCGAATATACGTTATGATTCTCTCTTTTTTTTAATGTCAAAAGGCGGCAAAGGTACCTATGGGTCACCTGATGCTAAGTGATCAACACCGTACATAGACACTAGCAACACCAGAGGAGTCGCAAGTGTGTTGCCAGCCTGTGTGTGGGGTAGGGGTACGGAAAGGAGAAAGAGGAAAGGAAGTGGGCCTCCGGCGCTCTCACTAACCGAACGAAATGCAAGCACTGTTACTTCACGTCGGTGTTCTGTGAGAGGGTGGTACTACCCCGGGCGAGCCGGCCCATTCATGCTGAAACTAGTAATAGCTACAGCCTGGCTCTACCACCTTAAAAACTTACAAGGCATCTTGCATAAAATCTTATATGTACGTAAAAAATAGGGTACTGTAACCAAATATTCCGTAGTTGGAGCCACGGGAGTAAGTAACCAGCATTTGATATTCGATGCTATATACTACTATTAATTTATCGCTCCAACAGCTGATTAAAGCTTGGGTTATTGTTCAAACATTCTATTAGGCTTACGTGTGTATATATGAGGCAACGGGGAATACACTTCATCGATTTTATTCATTAACTGAATAGACTCCGTTAGCGGGAAACCTTGAGTTTCAAGCTTTTTATATTCTCAAGTACCGAAAAATAAATTAGTTGTACTAGAATTAATTATTGTAATACATTAATATTGTATGTATAAATATATACATACAATAAATAAAAAGATATAGTTATATATATAATCGTTTTAATACGTACTAGTGGGCGCCCAGAGGTCGACATTCGACCATAGTTCATTGATTTTTTAAAGTTTGAATTTTATTAAGGTTCTTTTGTCAAAGGGTATTATGTTATAATATCATTGTAGAATGTAGAATGAAAAAGGTTAATTGGAACGTAAGAGTAAAATAATACATACAGTCGAGCATAGCAACCTCCTTCACAACCTTTTCTGAAGTCCTTTATTGACAGATGTCAAAATGTCTTTTTTTTTACATGTGTGTATATGTTGTGTAAAATTGACGCAGTAGTGTGAGTAATGCATATTTTAATTAATTTAATGTACTTCTAATGCATTTTATACAAAATAAATAGCTTTCTGCACTTCTCCTCCATATAAACTTTATGCCAAGTTTCACGTTCATCCGTTCGCGCATTTCTCTCAAAAAGGGATACAAAGTTTGGGCTTCACGTATTAATATATTATGTATGAACCGTATATATTCAAAACATATAATCCAATCTCTAATTACAACTACGGTTCATTCGAATGTGAAATATTTTAAAATTAACCAAACAATTGAGTGGAGGTAAAGAAAAACAAAACGATACAAAAAGCCACGGATATCCAAATATCAAACAAACATTGCATCTTAAGAAAATGAATGAAAAATCGGGCGCGACCGCGTTCAAAACACGGAAGCAATCAATACCAGAACAATCAATATTTAGTGGCGAAGTTTTCCCCCTAATAAAACTTAGACTATCAAATGTTTCGTATAAACAAGACGAAGTTATTCAGTTCTTTTCGTAAATTAAGTAAGACGAAGGTACGATATAACCTTTTTTTTATTCGTGTCATATTTTTTAATATCTAAAGTAATATTTTCAAAGTGAAATAAAGTAACGTCGCAAACCTCGGGTTTTCCAACGAAGCTGACTTCGCGGACATAAATTCCACTTATTTAGAAACATCAAGACGTCTCGGTAATTACTCAAGAAATTTTTAATTAATTATTTAGTTCAGGACGGCGCGGCGGGCGGTCGCGTTCCCCCTTCACAAGTTCCGAGAAGGTATAGTCTTTCCTTGAGCATTATTTTATCATACTACAAGGTACAAACTGGTCAAAGAAGACATCTTCAATGAACTACGCATTTAGTAAATTGAGTTCCCTTCGTTTGGAATTCAGGTTACGCTCCAACATAGACATTATCCTATTATAGACCGCGTAAAGACGTAAAATCGTTACCCAATTCCATTTTTTTTATTTCGTGAAGTCTATCGAAGCTTATAAATATATACAACCAACATGAAGAGAACCGCAATCTTGAGGTCAATTATAATAAACTAGCCTCTGCCCGCGACTTCGTCCGCGTGGAATAGCTAAATTTGGGTTTACGCTTACTTTAACACGCAATTTCGTTTACGTAGAAGGTGAAAATATTTTGAAATAATATACAATTTTTTACGACATCGATTATGTTGATTAACGCCGATTTTGAAACATTATTTATTGGTGATCCGCTTCTATTGATCTTAGCTTGATATAGCTTATCATATAGTCTTAGCTGATCTTCTTAGTCTTAGTACTTGCTCTTCGTCTTAGCTGATAGATCTTAGCTTATGATATAGTATATATAGCCTTCCTCCATAAAAGAGCTATCTAACATTAAAAGAATCTTTCAAATCGGACAAGTAGTTCCTGAGCTGATATAGATTCCTATATTTGTGAATCCAGCTGCAACCATTCGTGTACCTGTGGGTGTTGGGGACCGTCCAAGTGTCATGTAAACAGGGTTTTTGAAATTTCTGACCGCCCCCTCTCCCTGGTCAGCAAAAGTCAACAATACTCTTCCATGCTTACGTAAGTATTTACATAAGTATTTTTTTACTCTGCTCTGGTTTCCTTATTGATTCATGGACAGCAATAAGTAGTCTAGAAATAAGATATTTATAGTATATAGAGGAATTAGCTTATAGTGATTTGATACTACGGCGATGGTAGGTCAGCGGATAAGATAGCGTGCCTCACAGATCAGACCTACACATCCAGATCCCCCATCTCTCACGTCATCAAAAATTAACATAGAAAGACTCCCTCACCCCGTTTAGTGAGTTAACAAGGTTCGCTCGGAGCAGAGCAACCATTGCCGTATTGCGATAGAAAAATGCGTTCCAGTGCACAACCAAATCTTCCAAAGATTCTATAATAGAATCTATATTATCTATATTATTCTTCTCATTCCGTAGAATAAGTCCTTATTTTAAGCTAAGTAGGAGCACGACAATACGTTTTCGTCTTTCATTCTCCTAAATGGAATGTAATTTCAGTATGAGCATCTTTTATGCACATATAATTCATCACACAATCCATCCATACCTTCTTCAGTCTCCCTCTTCTGCTATATTCGTCCCTATTCATTTCTATTCACTCACTCACACCTATTCACTCTTATAGTTATATGAGTCTCATGTCTTCATAGATTAAATGGGAGATGGTTCAGTGGTTTGAATCTTTGCAAATGAGCCGGAGTTCTCTATGACGAATAACGGCTTTGTTTAAACCCGCCTGGCTAGCTACCACCACACTCAAGTTGTAAACGTTCCGCTAAGATCCGCCAGTTCCAATAGTTGCCCCAGAACGCCAGTCCCACCGTAGGCTTAACATGTTTCAGATGACTTTGAAACAAAACGATCATACTACGTTATCCTCTCACTTCTTAACCTTCCTGACTCAGAGGCACTAGTCGTGAAATAGACGACGAAAAAAATGAGGTTCTGGAATTCGTACACATCCAACTAAATTGGACGCTTTGCTGGTAGTTCCGAATGTTAAATTATATATACTATGGGCTTCTAATAATATTCATATTTGAAATTCGGATAATTTGAAAGTAGTTATTCCAGTTGGACAGGATTTACAATGAGATGTTCACTATAGCAATGTACATAGAAGAGTTATTGCTGTTCTTAAAAATTATATGAAACATAAAAAAGATTTTTTTTTATTGTAGCTCGGCAAACTGACTGCTCTGTGCCTTATGGTAAGCATAGTACAATCCAAAAACAATAGCGACCACCGAGTGACACATTATCCATCGCCGGCCGCCGCTGTTATGCCGGCCTGGAAAAAGCTGGATACGCACAGGCTGATCCCGAAACGCAACCCGCAGAAGCGAATCACTATGACGGGCTTTTTCGCTATATGCATGATGGTTGTGACCCAGTCGGGCTTCAAAACCCTACCTTTGGCGCTTTGGCCATTGCCTCGTTCGTTACTCAGCAGGGTGCACTACGTGCAGGTGAGGTTGGCTCGGGTGTCTCAAGTCTTAAGATGTTATGCGACACCCCTTTGGGGTCAAATTACAAAGCTCGAATTTACATTTCAAAACATAATTTTAGTAACTTAAACGCCAGATGTTTTTATTATTGTTTATTTAACTTATTACTTTATTCGTTAAATAAAGTCAAGTGAGATAAGGAATATTTTCAAACGATTATCACAAGTTGATCTATATAGTTAAATCTCTTTGCACTCCTTTGACATAGGCAGGTTTAGAAAGACGCATTTTTAGATAAAAGTTATTCGTACATTTGATACCCTTTGGAAAAAAATTTGAACACCAATAAATAAGAACAAACTAAGGCAAGACATAAAAATATTATAAAATTCCATGTATTTATTGAAAGTCACGATCCTCCGGTATAGTTATTTTATGAAATATTCTAAGATGAGGTTTAGTTTAAGCTTTTAGTGCTACAAATTTCAACCACACTGTCTACCTCTATACATATATAAAATTCCGATGTAGGTATGTTTGTAATTCTTCTCTTAAACGGCTAGACCGACTCTAATGATTTCTTTGATATATAACCTAAATATAGAAAAAATATAGACCTACATTTTCAGCCTCTCAATATTTTTAATTCAATATTCAATTCAATTTATTTTTTAAATACATAACTTATTAAGGTCTGTGACGTCTACCTACCAAGTCCGGTAAGAGAATAATAAATTCAGAATAGTAACTTGTTAATTATGCGTTTAAATTTGGTCATAATTGAAAGTCAGAGCTATGGTTACATTGTATAGTGACCGTCAGCTTATTCTTATGTTATAGACACCAAGGCATTATTACTATTCGGTCAATTGTTTTTGTCTATGGTGTTTAATTTCGTTTTTGTATATATTTTTACGACTACAATTACTGTAAAACCATTTTTTTTTTCTAAATTACCTTGACTTAGTCCCACATAGTTTAAGAGTTATTAAAATGTAATAATTTATAGACCCAAGTGACACCCATATGCACGGAGATGAGCCTAGTATAATAAAGGTTTTATTATAAGAAAATTCAGAAAATTCAATGGGGTGTAAGGGGTGTCGCATAACATCTTAAGCTAGAGACACCCAAGTCAATCTCACCTGCACGTGGTGCACCCTGCTGAGTAACGAACGAGGCAATGGCGACAGCGGGGTGGTAGGGTTTTAAAGCCCGACTGGGTCGCGACCACCATGCATGTAGGGAAAAAGCCCGTAGTGAATGACTTTCGCCGTGGCTCGGGTACCGGTGAGATGATTAACACTGGTCACCTCTGGACACGGACGGAGGTTGTTCGCTCACGCAGGCAGGCATGACAGCGGCAACCGGCGAGCGGTAACGCATCTCTCGGTAGTCGCCATTGTTTCTGGATTGTACTGCGCTCACCATCAGACACAGTGCAGTCACTTTGTGCTACAATAAAAAAAAAAGTGAACCAAACTACTAAATTACTTTCGAAGACGTGGAAGTTTCCAGATATCTATTAAAGTTTTTCTGTTCGAGAATATCGTTCAATTTAATTTAAAAATCAACTCATAACAGTGGGTTAGAATGAATGAAATTACTACGTTAGCTATTATTTAATTCTCCCGAAGTAGAATCTAAGATGAAGTAAAATCTATATCTATCTATGTATACATACATATAGTAAGAATGCAAATCTAAAGTGTCTGTAGTTTTTCGATAAAAAAATTGTTGCTGGTGTCTAGGAATAAGTAATAAATACATTTCAATCATTTTTAGAAATGTCTGTCTGTCTATTTGTTTGTATGAGCACGCATGACTGTCTTTGTTTCATTAAAATCGGTCCACTTTATCGAAAGTTATTGTAATTTGACTGACGGCTCGAGTTAAGTACGAGATAAGAGTAAGAGTAATCTATTCTAATATTATAAAGCTGGAGGGCTTGTTTGTTTGGTTGAACGCGCTAATCTCAGGATCTACTGGGCCGATTTGGAGAAATCTTTCAATGTTCATTAGCTCATTTATCGAGGAAGACTATATATATCATCACGCTATGACCAATAGAAACAAAGCTCCAATGAAGAATGTGTGGCGGCGCGTAATAAATAAACTTAATAGCCGCACTTCAGTGGTCATAGCGGCGGTGAAGACTGCGGAGGCGTGCGGAAAGATAACGGGAACCTCGGCCGACCGGCGAGCGGCAACGGCGCCCGCGCATCACCAGTGTCCTGTGAGCCTACTACGAGACGCACATGTATTTATCGCTCTCACGACGTGCTACATATATTTACGTACGAACGAGTCAATTGTATGACAACTCTACAAATGTTTCAAAATCGTTTCTTTTTTTTTTAGAGTGTCTTTTACGTGTTCGGGTTAGCCCAAAGTAAGTATTCCACGCGGACGAAGTATAAATAATATAAGCATATTTTTAAACCATTATTCTGAAAATTTTCGTTAAAGTATTGTTAAATTATCTTGAATAATAAAGGGATTATAACCAGAACTATCAGTTTTTGGCGCGATCTTGGTCTGTCATGTAGGGAATTTTATTTTTTATTCATAATCTTGTGTTGCTTTACTCTATACTGTGTAAAATTGGTGGTGTTTTATGTAATATAGTTTGTTTATTGTGCATAAGTGAAGTGAATGGAAAATAATACCACGAAGCATGTATTCTGAGATGCCACAAAAATTCCAACATGTTGTCCACCATCTTGTTAGTTCGTTGAAATTATATCAATAAACTTGTAATATCGATACTCACTTGATAATGGCAGTGATGGTCTACTAGAAGACTGGTTGCCAAAATGGAATGGATGAAGAACTTGTAATACTATTAACTACTTGACAATAGCAGTAATAATCTAAAAGATTGGTTGCCAAAAAATAAAGTAAAAAAAAAACAAGAACTAAAAGGATAGTAAAAACATAGAAATAAATGTAATGTTGAAATGAGGTTTTCCCAAATACTTTATATAGAATTTATATTCTTAAAAGACTCGAATATATATTTTTGGACGTCATTGTAAAAGGGCTGTTCGGGTAAAATCAAATACTTATTTATTCTGTGCCACTTTCACAGACAGATTTCGTGTATCTATAATCACGAGCAGTAGAATTAGCACAAAGGGTTAACTAAGAGTCTAAGGGATAACCCTTAGACTTCTGAGGATTGGATTAGAGATTGGAATGCGAATAAAAACGTAAGTAAAATTAAATCACTGAATGTGGTTACTGTTTCTGAGAATTATCTTTCTGAGTAACGTTTTAAAAATATATATATATACCCTAGAGGTTTTCGACCACTATTGGTTTCTGTTTGCTATTTATGTGTTATTTCTAAAATTTCAAATTATATTATACCAAATTTTTTTTACATATGGCTTCATTTGACAGTCTGATATATTTTTAATTTCCATAATGAATTATTTGTCATTTTATTCCATTTGTTTAAAGGACAAATATTGACGATATAGCGAATATATATACAATGCTAATACCTCAAATGAGGCACTCGGTAATATATTTTAATTTATGAATGATGGCAGGACAAATATTAAACAAAACTTGATTATTAAAGATAAACTACCAATAAGCAATAATGGGCATCTTATAGCAGAATAATAATAACTTCAATAATTTGTTATTAATAACGCATCACATTATTTCTTGTAATAATTAAACATCACTACTCCTGGACTATACAGCCAATGCCATTCGTAAGCTTTAAAAGACATGATGGCGGTGATTAAAACTTATGCATACACATTCCAGGAAATCGGTAGCACTTCAGAGTTGCAAAACTTTGCACATTTACAAATACTGTAATAGCTTTCTAAAATGATATCATTCTAAAGCTTTTATTACCCGCTATTATATTAATCAATGTTACATGCAGAAGAAAAAACTCAACGTTTTATCCAGACTTCTTTAATTGGATGTTCGCTATATTATTAAACATTTTGAAGTAATACTAGTTATGTTCGGGCATAAATTGGTTGGGGGTAGCCAAAATTATTATTTTTTTCGACACATTGCTTGTCAACGAACAATCGGGATGATCGGTCGCTTACTCGGCGGACTTGCTCGGCGAGACTTGTTCGAAACTCGCGCTTACACTCGGACCCGCTCACTATACTAGCCACACGGTAGCTCGGAGATTTATATTTGTGCATTGTGTGTGTACGTGTTGGACCACTGGTGCTCTCACCATTGCTACGGCGGCGGAGAAGACATTATATCAAGTAAGTGAGCGTTTTATCCCGGTTATAAAGAAAATCCTTTCGGCATATGTTTTTCCAGGGGTATCTACCTCCAGCCAAGTTTAAATATACAGTCCACTTCCTAGGCTAGGTACCCCGATCAGTGTGGGTGTGGTGGTTGCCACCCCAAGTTAAAAATATTATAAATTAATTAATGTAAGAAATAAGATAAACTAGTGTTGGAAATAAAAGAAATGTCGAGTAGTTATACTGCGACGGCTTATATAACGAGCGTCGCTCGCCGTGTTCACTCGTAGTCCGGTGAAACTGTAAAGACCGTGCCAGGTCAAAACGGTAGTCAGTTCGAAAAAAAAAACCGTGTTCACTCACTCTTTCGGTGGCCGCCGTGGCGTGCAGTAGCTCTGTTCGAACTCGTATCGGTTATTTAAAAATCGCCTTCGATATGAAAAACTATTAAGGCACTAAAAAGCGAAAAATAACTGAATCATTAAATTAACCAAATTAAATAAAAAATATTGATATTCGGGCTACCTAATAATATATTTGAAGTCAATGCCAACCTAACATACAAAGTTTTGGTCCACTGTCGTGACCTATGATGTATATCTGTATAGTATACATATTTCATTACTTGTAACAAATTTGAAAGGTAGGTTGGCATCGACTTCAAATATATTATTATTTAGCGCGAATATCAATATTTTTTATTTAATTTGGTTAACTTAATAATTCAGTTATTTTTCGCGTTTTAGTGCCTTAATAGTTTTTCATTTCGAAAGCGGTTTATTTATTTATTTATTTTTTAAATTATTTCTCCATTTTTAGGGTCCATAAATATATCTGGTTTCTAATGGGTATAATAAATCGGTTCCTATTTCATGAAAATACGTAGAGACGTAGTGGGTGAAAATCAAATAAACGATATTTCACCCCCTAGGGGATTGAATATTTATATGGGACCACCTCTGAATATAATCAATTCAAATAAAAAAAAGAATCATTAAAATCGGTTCATAATTGACAGAGGTATCGATTAACATACATTTAAAAAAAAATACACACAACCGAACGTAGTAACCTCCTCCTTTTTCAAAGTCGGTTGAAAAGTGATTAATTGTTAGAGTTTACTCTAAATAGTTTATATCTAAATTGGCCAGTTCTATTTTTTTAATCAATAATTGTCGCTTTTTTATGTCATAGCTGGCAAACGAACAGGTGGGTAACATGAAATTAGGTGATCACCACCGTCCATAGACACTAACAACACTAGGGGAGTCGAAAGTGCGTTGCCAGCCTATGTTTAGGGAAAAGGGAGGGATGAGGGAGAGGCGAGGGGACCGAACGAAACGCAACAATGCAAGCATTGTTACTTCACGTGGGTCTTTCTGTGGGACGGCTGGTAGAACCGCGGGCGAGCCGACCCATTCATGCTGAAACCAGTAATAACTTCAGCGTGGCTCTACCGTCTGCCAATATTACTATTTCTAACACTAGACTATTTAAATATTAGGTCTTTACCTATGAAATTGCCGTTTTCTATGAAAAAATTTAAACGATTTTTTTTCATGTATTTTTTATTTGTATTAATCGAAGTAATCAATGCATCTTTGCCAACGCTGGACGGGAGGCAACAAATTCTTCAAAGGCATTTTGTACTGCCTCTCGGGTATTGAATTTTTTTCCCGCCAAGGAGTTATCCAAATTCTGGAAAAGTAGTAGTCTGTAGGCGCAAGGTCTGGTGAGTAGGGCGAATGACGGAGAACTTCCAATCCCAGTTCTTGCAACTTGGAGACCGTCTGCTGTGCAGTATGACGTCGCGCGTTGTCTTGCAGGAGCAGCGGAGACTAGCGATTGACCAATGCTGGTTGGATATGTGCCAGCTTCTCCATCATTTTGTTCAGTTCTTCACAGTATACATCTGCAGTAATGCGCACCCCGTTTGGTAAGAAGCTGTGATGAATCACACCGGCGCTAGACCACCAAACAGTGACCATAACTTTTCTAGGGGTAAGTTTTCGTTTAGGGAATTGTTTAAGTGCTGAACCAGGAATCCAACCAACTTGCTGAACGCTTGCGGTTATCAAACAGAATCTATTTTTCGTCGCAGGTAACAATGCGGTTCAAAATTCCTTCATTTGTGTGTCTGTTGAGCAGTGCAAGGCACGTCTCGACGCGTACTTCGCGCTGGCGATCATTGAGTTCGTGGGGCACCCATTTGTCAAGCTTTTTTACCTTGCCAATTTGACGCAAATGGACCAATATTGTTTTGACGCTAACGTCGAAAGCTGCTGTTAATTCAGCCGTAGATTGTGTATCATCAGCTTCCACAATCGCCTTTAATTCGTCATTGTCGACCAAAGTCTTCGGACGACCGCGAGGTTCATTTTTCAGGTCGAAAGTCCCAGAACGGAAGCGAGCAAACCAATAACAGGTGGTGCGTTGGTTTGTAGTGTTAGCTCCGTAAACGTCGTTGATGTTGCGTGCCGCTTGTGCCGCGTTGCTGCCACGAAGGTCCTCATATTCCATAATTACTTGAATTTTTAACGTATCCATGATGACAAAAAAGATTGAAATGCGATGAAAATGTAACACTAATCAATAAACCAATGGCTAATTTTGGAAAAAGAATTCCATGTTTTTAAAATAAAATTAATTTGAAATTAGAGTTCCTAGCCAAACAAAGATTATTTTGATTTGAAATGGCCAGTACTGCAGAACGGCAATTTAATAGGTAAAGACCTATTATAAGCATGAATGCTTAGTCTACCGTCAAACTTATTATTCCTAACTCTCCAGACCGTACTCAATGGAAGTGTTTGAAGGCGTAAGTATGAATAGAGAGAACTTGAGTCGCCAAGTTTGTGAAAATTTAATTCGTATATTTTGATAAGGTCAAAATTTATTTTTACTGTTTTTTCTAAAAAAAAATCTAGGTTTTACGTTTTTAGGCTATAAACCAACGATTTAAACGATACCCAAGGCCCGTAAGGGGTGTCGAATAATATCATAAGACTTGAGACACCCAAGCCAACCTCACTGGTTGCACGTGGTGCACCCTGCTAAATAACGAAGGAGGCAATGGCGAATGCGGGGTGGTAGGGCTTTACTGCCTGACTGGGTCGCAACCACCATGTATATGGCGAAAAAGCAGCGACTGGCGATGGATAGTGTATCACTCGGTAGTCACCATTGCTTTTGGATTGTACTGTGCTTACCATCAGGCATAGTGCAGTCATTTTGCCGTGCTACCATTTAAAAAACCCAAGTTAAAAAATACAACTTAGTAAATAACGGACACCCCAATACATATAGCTTCTAATGCGAAAGCTGGAAAGCTATCTCTTTCCAGTAGTGCGTGGTGCAGTTACAGAGGGACTGCCTTCAGAGTGTCTACTGCTCTCATGATGTCACAACTGGTTTCAAAATTCCCATCTCAGGGTCAATATGCATCGATCGCTACAACTAAACTACCGATGTGTTCACGCTTGCCCACGGATCTCACCCAAGCCCGAACGACGATACCTGCTATCCATAATGGTCTCCGTACTTCAGAGCCTATTTCTCGAACCTCTGACGGATGAGAAAACTTGAGAATTGGGAGTAATTGTAGTAGATATTAGAAATAAGGACAAATTAGGCCGGCAACGCATCTGTGAATCTTCTCGTGTCGCAGGTGTCCATGGACGGCGGTGATCAGTTACCATCAGGTGGACCGCATGTTCGTTTGCCGCCAATAGTATTAAAATATTTTTTTAATAAATTAGACAGCGCCTGTGTTGACCATTTTTATAAGGTTCCAAAACACATTACCGATCTACCATGTCAAGCCAGTAAGCTATGAAGCGCACGTTTCTGTTATCAAATACCACCACGAACGCACGTCACGTCCTTTTTAAATCAAGGGCGACTACTAAAAATGGAGTATAGGAGGCAGCTGCAATTAGCCACAATATTATTTGGTGTTATAAAAACCGGGAAGCCTGAATATCTCTATGAAAAACTAGTTTGGGCAAGAGATCAAAATAGTTATAGAACTAGAGCTTCGAAGTATATGTTATGTACTCATCGGCATGCTACCACCTCATTTCTAGGTAGTTTTAGATTCGCTGCTACTAGATGCTGGAACGACCTGCCCCCTTCAATGCGCATCTCAATGTACATACATTTAAAATTCATTTTAAAAAGTTTTTATTAGCATCACAATGTTAGTAAATTAAAGGTTTTGCATCTAATTTTTGTTGGATATATATTTGAGTCACACCTGCAATTGCTTCTCTTATATGTTGTTTTATGTATCCTACTAATTTTATTTATTTCCCCTGTATACAATATGTACAATAGTGTTATTTACGTTACTTGTTTTCGCTATATATATTATATTTCATAATTTTAATTGATATCGCTCCGTGACTTGCACTGGGTTCCAGCTGAAAATCAGCGCTAAGTGTTTCTTAACACTTTAGCATATGCTGAGCTGGATTCCATTTCGTAATGCTGCGCCGTGCATATTTTATCCACTCTTGTATATTTGTAAATAATGCATTATGAATAAAATATTTCTTTCTTTCTTTCTATCAACGTTTAATTATAGAGTAGATTGTTATGTGAACGATTATGTCCGTAATGTTGTAGGCAAAGTGTACTTTTGAGTTTTTTTTTGTTTGTTCGCCTGTCCCATAAAATATATTTTTAAGACAATAAACAACATAGACAAAGTCGTAGATCGCAGCTAGTTTTTATTTATAGCTAGAGGTAACAAAAAAAGATAAAGGTATAGAACAAACTTGTCTTTTCCCGTAAAATAGAATTCGAAATTATTACGTTCTACATTACAATTGAATTCACATTCAACAAAGTCGTTAGAAACTCACGAGCAATTAATTCATAATGTTGAAACTTTAACTTTCATATGTAAGGACTTCCGCAAAATCAAACTTCGCTAATTCAAGTGAAATATTACACCATTCACAGAACGTAATTACCTACGGTTCACTGTGTTATTGCCGTTAACAAAACATACTATATAGATAAATTTATACAAATTAATCAATCGAACACTCGAAAACTATTATTTTAGTCGATATTAAATGTAGAATTGATCTCTGACACTATAAAATTGCTAATCGTTTTTCTATTTACATAAAAATAAAACCATACAATAATTTATAATAAAAAAAATCACTAAAAAAGAAAAAATATAAAGGATCGGTTTTTGCAAACTCGATCCTTAGTTCTTAAGTTTTTCATGAGTCAATTCCACAGACCACGATTGGGGTCGATTTCAAAATCGATGTTTTTGGCGAAGAATCGCCATCCCTAATACAAATGTCCTTTGCTAATACAGTGAAACCTCAATAAGTTAAAATTCAAAGGAAACACAAAATATATTACGTTATAGTTTTTTTTTTTCGAACTGACTACGCTATTGACCAAGCAAGGTCTTAACAGCTTCATCGGACAACCTTAGGTTATAGGAGTTTTTAACTTAACAAAGGTTTATGTTACATTATTTGTACTTTGCACGAGTTCCGTAACCAGCCATTGCTAGCTTTAAAATAATGGATTTTTAGCGAATTGGCAAACCCTTCTGCTTTTTCTTTCATAATAGGTTTATAACAGTGACGTTTTGGTTTGCAGTTTGGACCACGTAAATAAAAATTGCTCCAAAACAGGGAATTCAGCAATTTTTCGTCTTTTATATAAAATACTTTCTTCAGCTTTTTTTTCCTGACAAATCGTTTTACCTAAGTGTAGTACAGCCTATACAGTAAGCAAGACTTAAAGTATTAATAATAATATTAAAGTACTTAACTACTTTATATATTGTTAATTATATAATTTGTATTTAGTATTATATGTATAGGTGTCGGATTTTTATACGGAGTATAAACTTTATTGTACATTCAATTAGTTTTTTTATAACATTCTTATAATTTTTAAACAATTATCATAGAGTGTAATTAATTGCATAAAAAAGTATTGACAGCATTTTATAAGCCGACATTTATGAATTTCAATAAATAAATAAATTATTATAAGGAAGATAAGATATGTTTTCCAAGCCGATTGCTGTCCACAAAGCGATCAATCGACTGTAAAGCTATCGCAGTGCATCAGTGGCGAGGTTAGATATAATATAATCGGGTAGGTATTTGCTGTTCATTACCAAATATCAACAGACGACTTACGGTTCAATAGCGCATTGATTGTTAACCGTTGATTATTCCATCACATTAGTTATTAATTAACACTAAACCACGAGGTTCTGGTGTCGATATTAATGGTCTGCAAAAAAATATTTATTCTCTCCTTACAGTTTTCGTGTACAATTATATTATACTAGCTTCTGCTCGCTTCTTCGTCCGTGTGGGCTAAAGGTAAAAAAAAACTATTTTGAAACATTCTTCATTGGTGATCTGCTCCTATTGGTCTTAGCGTGATGATATATAGCCTTTAGCCTTCCTCGGTAAGTGAGCTATCTAATATTGAAAGATTTTTTTTATCGGACCATTAGTTCCTGAGATTAGCGCGTTCAACTAAACAAACAAACCCTCCAGCCTTATAATATTAGAATAGATTATTACTCTTATCTCGTACTTATATCGCATCGTCATTAAAATTACAATAACTTTTGATAGAGTGGACCGATTTTAATGAAACAAAGACTATGTTACTCCCAAAGATATGCTTTATAATTTGATTTATTTGATATAAGTTTATTGTGTTTAAATACACCTGTATCAAGACTGAGTACTCTGTACAATAAATTGGGAAAGGAACTGGACATCTTCGGAAATTCGTTCTGCATTTTCAAGGAAAAAGCATTATTGTTGCTGAGAGACATAAATTTTACTTCCTAACAGTTTACAAACAATAACTTTACTATGTTTCCGTTTTTGATAATGTATTTCCTATTCTTGTTACTGAACAATTTCATTCCACTGTATCATAATATTTTTACTGTATTAGCTACCTAGGATTATTTGTTATTATTTAAGTTTGTATTGTGTCTGTTTTTGTAGTGTTTTGCTTTAGTATGTTTACCATGTAACGCATGCTGTGATAGCTTTTAAAAACCAATGTATCTACAAATTATTCACATATAGCGTCATTTCACGTGTGGTACATTGGCCACTAGCTGTCCTTTAATAAATAAATTATTTGCGAGTGTCATAGGCTGTATATCATCACGCTAAGATCAATAGGAGCGAAGCAACAATGAAAAATGTTTTAAAATCGGGTTTTTTTTTCTCTTGAGAGCTTCCTCTGCGTCTTTGCCCAAAATAACTATTCCACGCGTACGAAGTCACGGGCAGAAGCTATTAAGGAACCATATTATCTATACTAATATTATAAAGAGGTAAAGTTTGTGAGGTTGTAGGGGGTAATATCTGGGAAGTCGGAGTAAAAATGGTCAAACGAAAACGTTTCTTACGAACGTTGCCTTAACGATGAGAGATATATGATTGAGTTCTAGAGAAAAATTGTAGCTCGATAATGCCTATTACCGCCCAACGAAGTGGGCACGGGTCATCTAGTCTTCAATAAAGAGTATTACTTACCAAATAGTAACAATATACAGGAACTAATATAAAAGAAACTTTCAGGTTTTATTGTATTGAACAAAGAAAAAACAAAATACAGTATACACTTATATTCAAAAAACTTCTTTGATTTACAATAATACTTATAACTTATATATCTAAATATTACACAATAACATTTGTAATTCCAGATCAAACGTCACAGTCCTCGAATGTAATTTTTTTATACTATAAATTCGACGCTTGTTCGTAAATGTTGGCAATACTAGACCTAACGGAAGTTACCTAAAGTAACAATTTACTTAAATACAAAATAGAGATATAAGTTGAAAAGATATAAGCAAATGAAGGCTGTTCAACTATCGCACACTGATTTTATGTAACAAAAACCTAACTTCCTAAAGCAGTTACAGTGTAAACTTTATTTAACAACACTCGATTTAATGACAAATTATAGATTACTTGACTGTATTTATTTTACCTTGTTGTTCACACGTAGTCTCACTATGTAACATTACACCCACTCTAAATAATAACAAAAATACATAATTATTAAGCATAAAGAATTCCTCCTAAGTTGCCGAAATTAATGAAAACTGTGCAAATATGTGTGTTTTATTATTTGTTATTCTATTGCTTTATGCTTTATGGATGATACTTGAGCAGTGATTCCTAAATTTTAAACATAATGGAAATAATCAAATAACTTTTATTTCATGGAACCCCATATCAAATTATTACAAATCAACACTGAAATTTATATAAGAACATTTTTTCAACAAATGTGTAACATAATTGTAACACATTATTCTTAACTTACAAGTTTTAATGTGAAGAATGAAATTGTTTTACTGTTTTATGAATAATTGTTTTATAGTTCGGTAGTATGTCCGACGATTGTATACGTATATATGGGGTAACATCCAATCATGACCTGTATTTGTTTTTTGTATAAATATAAATTTGGCGGAACACTGACGACTATTCTACGGGACCCCTAGGTTCCGCGGAACCCACTTTGGGAATCCCTGTTCTAGACTATCCAAAGAGATGAATTAAATACATAAATAAATATAATTAAAATACTGGAACAGCACAAAAAGTTTATATGCAGTAAGCGTTGTTATCTGTATCAATATTAAGTTCGTAAATTTTGTACTTTATTTTTAAATAAATATTATAATATTAAATTAATATTTAATTTTACTTCATTCCATTTAACGACAACACTCAATAACGCTATAAAATGCACAGTTCCTTAGTGTCGCTATGTAGAGTTTAGACTATATATAAGAAATATAATATTCTGCTTCATATTTTTTATAGTAAGCCCTTTAAATTGAAGTGAAGTATGGAGAATAAGTATAATTAATTAAATATATAACTTCCAAAGATAAGCAACATATCAGTTGCAACTACAGCACAGTGTATGTGTACCACAAAAAACTTACTTCCTAAAGATAATATATTTTTTGGCAGTGTTACACTTTTTTTTTAATAATATAGATGACCATACTATTATTATATCACAATATTAGTACTGTATTATTATATAAATAACTAATAAAGAATATACCTTCAAAATATAAATAATTCAAAGCTATCAATTTATGGACTATAAACTTATCTAACAAAATCCTAATTCCTAAAGTAGAAATGAGAAATGTTTTATTTTTTTTGAAAAATATATTTTATATTACTTCTCATTTATAACTTTTAAGCATTATAAAAAAAAACCTATTTAAATACTAAAAAAAAAGGTAGTAATTATAAGACATAAGCATAATGAACAAAGAGTATAACTTACAAAAATATATAAAAGTCAATACCTTCCATTTTCGAGCAATGGGAATATATTTTAAAAAAACATACTTCCCAAAGCAGAAATGAGATTTTTTATGTTAATTTATCCGGTTTCATTTTTTTTTTGTTTTATAAATTAAAGTAAACACAAGTCTTAAATTGTAATTAATTATAAGTAGTAATTAATAAAGAACATAACTTGCAAAATTATAACCAACATAAACCCATTCAACTTTCACTTAGTGGTAATTATAAAAACCTTACTTCTTACAGCAGAAATATAGTTATGGGAGAAATAAACATAATTTATTTAGTTTAATTTCTTTTTCTAAGAATACAATATTCTTCATTAATTCACGAAAAAATATATACATTGGAAAGGCTAATTAAGTGACTTGCATTTGACTACCTTAGCACGTCAATCAATTAGCCTTTAACAAAAAAAAATATCCACTGTTATTGAAGAAATGCAAATTTAGTATATTTTTTTTATTTTACATACAAACTCCCACATTCGAAGTCACATCAGCATAGCATTTATAACATGTCCGTCCACGTTTAGCATATTAAACTGATCTGTATTCGTTTTTATTAAGGTAATTATTTTGTAACCTCAATTATCATTAAAGACAGTCTACGTTTAAGTCTAAAGCCATAACAGCGTAATATTTTATAGATTACTAGCTTATGGCCGTGGCTTTGCTTACGTCTACGTACACTTGACCTACACATAGGGAACAGTAATTTTGTTCTGGATAAAATGTATCATATCTCCTTTACTATACTACTGACATCGTTTATACAAAGTGTTATTAAGTTCAGTTGTATTGTTAAAGCGTGAAAGTTTAACAAACAAATAAACCACATGGCGATTTATAATATTACTAGCGGATTGGGCAGACGTTGTCCTGCCTTGATAATAAAAAAAAAACTAAAATTCAACCGCAGCGCCACATACCGGTTTGAATTGAATCTAAACCATTCTCGGATCCACTGGAACACGCACACAAAATTTCATCAAAATCGGTCCAGCCGTTTAGGAGAAGTTCAGTGACATACACACGCACAGAAGAAATTTATATATAAAGATTTAAGGAGTTAAAACTAGTTAAGATTTGAATTAGACCAACGTCTGAACGGTCTCCTGTATTTGAATAGATGAAATTGAAAGCACGATTGACCTGAAAATGTCTAACAACTTCTTGTTAAATAACGAAACGTTTTCTACTATACTTCATACTAGCGGGACCGGTGGACGTTATCCCGCCGTGATAAAAAAAAACACTCGACAGTCTATATACCTAAACCTTCCTCGTGAATCGCTTTATATATTGATAAAAACATCATGAAAAACCGTTCAGTAGTTTTAGAGTTTATTGCGAAACAGAGTTTAAGAGTGGTAGATCCACGCTGAAGCTATTATTGGTTTCAGCATGAATGGGTCGGCTCGACCGGGGTAGTACCACCCTCTAACAGAAAACCGACGTGAAGTAACTATGCTTGCATTGTTGCGTTTCGTTCGGTCAGTAAGAGCGTCAGAGGCCCACCTCCCCTCCCCTGACCTCTCCCCCTCTTTCAGCACTTTCAACTCCCCTGGTGTCGTTAGTGTCTATGGACTGGTGATCACTTAACATCCGGTGACCCACAAGTTCGTTTGCCAGTTATGACATAAAAAAAAAACAGACAGACACACTAATTGACGTTGTAGCGGATTTTGTTTTATAATATGTAGTGACAAACAGAAGACATATATTTCAAATTACATTATATGTAAGCGGTCAGCCATGCCTTAATATAATACTAACGCAATATCACTAACTTCTTTAACCCACAGCTGTTAATGTAACACGTGTTCTTTAGCCTCAATAAATTCTCAATTGAAAAAAAAAAATTATAATTTAATTTTTATATAGCATTTTATTTGAATAATGAAATCGCATTTAGATTTCTAATGTCTCATATATTGTGCAAACGTCAACAGCTCTTCACGTCTATTGTAACAAGTTTTGTGAAATAAATAAAGAAAAACATTAGACACTTTAACATTTTTTTATAAAAAGCAGAAATTTATTTAGATAACAGTCATTATTAATATAAACGATGATTTAAAAAGGATACGAATACAACGTTCAGCATGTGCTCGGTTCGCGAAACTCACAACAGCACACCCCGGTGTAGTGAACTGCAAAGATACTATCTGACCGTAAGCCGAGAGCTTCTCGTATAAGAGAGGAAACGTCGTGGTTAGAGGTAACTATAAAAAAAAGGAAAAATTATGTAATCTTTCAGCTCCCTTTGATGGATAACAGTGAGAAAATTAATGGAAGATTCTATTAATCTTTCGGTTCAAAACTTGATATCTACAACCACCACACAAATTGTACGACATTTAGAGCATGATGTCGACTTACGTATTTTGCAAAATGGAAGCAGTAAAATAAATTGCTAAATATCGGAATAACTTTTGTCCGAGCCATTACATAAACTAAAAAATAGAACTCGTCTCTATACCCTTTTATTCGAAGGAAGATTCAAAAGCTAAAAGTCGATTATATTAAGTTAACAAATTCAATTCGTCATAATGTAGCCGATATTTAGATATTTCTGGAAAATCATAGTGAGGGAAAAAGACTAACTGAGTAACGTACACTTGACAATTATTGCACGTCAATCAATTAGTCGATGTTTTTTTATATTACTAAGTAAACAGAAACAATTCAATCGTTGCGTTACTAAAGGTCAGTCACACTCAGCAAACAATTTAAATTCGCCATAATGTAGCCGATGTTTAGATATTTCCGTGAAAATCATACTGACGCGATGATGAAAAGACTAACTGAGTAACGTACACTTGACAATCACTGCACGTCGATCAATTAGTCGAAGTATTTTGTATTACTAAATACATAGAATTAACTCTATAGCTGCATTACTAAAACTCGATTATACTAAGTAAACTATTTAAATTCACCATAATGTATTCGATATTTAGATATTCCCGCGAACGTCACACACATACCGACGGGGAAAAGGCTAACGGAGTAATGTAATAGTAGGCAATCATTGCACATAATCCAATTAACCCTCTACTCTGATACCATTTTACACTTCTGACCGTATAAAATTATCAAATGAAATGCATTGACATAGAAAGTAATAAATTGTCTTTTATAATAAATGTTCATGCATTTGGTTATTAATTATCTATTGTAATGAATAGTTCACTTAAATTCTCTATACTCAAATATTTAAAATAACATTGTTTATGATGATCGGTAGAATAATTTAGAATTAGATATTGCAGCGTCATCTAGTGGCGAGCTAAGCAACGTGATTTATAAAAAAATGTCATCATGAAAAAAAAACTCAGATGTGCCAGTTTTGTCTGTGATCTGTCAAACTGTATCGGAGTTGTTAAATACATTAAATTTAATAAAGTGTATATTAAAAAATTATGAAACAATTGTATATTTTTTACCCCAATATCGCTGGTTATTTTTTTACTCTTTGTTCTTGCAATCTCGAAAGTTCCCGTCCCACAAAAATTTTGCCCTATTCTATATACCAGTTAAAGATAAATTACTTTCTCAATGATCTACTTACATTGGTCATCCGTACTGAAAACGTCCCAAGATTTAATCTCACTGGAGGAACACCTGGTCTCGCACAACCACTCAACCCAGGTCGGGTGACAGCGGCATTCTGAACTGCCCGCATCATCCCGACCTGCACCAGCCCAGATCTAAATACCACAGGTTGACTCTGAGGCGAGCAGGCCTTTCTGGGTATACACACACCAAAATTTGGTTCAGCCAACAGCACTGCATTTCCACTACCAACCATTGTAGAAGTAGACGGCATAACGACTGGTATTCGTGATCCAGTTACACCAGAATTAACTTTTGCACTCATAGTATTTAATATATCTGGAGCAAAAGAACTGCCGTTCTTAGGAGGAGTCGAAACAACATTTGGCAGTGTTTTCTCATCCATTACTGGTGCTGAGATAGTTGCTCCATTTGCTTCGTTACAATTATCAGCAACATCCTTCTCATTATCAAATAATTCAGTCACATTCTTCATTTTAATTGACACTTTTTCTTTAGACACTTCTGTGTTCCGTGCCTTGTTTGTTTTCTTAACGGATTTCCTATTATCATCCGTATCAGAAAACAATAGTGGATTTATTGATGAGCTCGCACCCTTCACATATCTTTTGTAATGGTTAAACACATTCCGGAGTGGCCTTCCTTGGTCCCCGAGCCCCATACCGATAGAATTCAACCCTTTGGGCAGAACTATGGTATCGTTCGGACATCTGTCCATTTCTAATTTTAATGTTTGCCCATATAATTTCTGACCGTTCAACATTGATATCGCCTGTAATAAGTATACTTGTATATCACCTAGCTCTTTCCTGATGTTAAGTGAACACCACCGTCCATAGACACTTGCAACACCAGGGGAGTCGCAAGTGCGTTGCCAGCCTGTGTATTTAGGGAAAGGAGAAAGGGGAAGGGAAAGTGGGAACTGTTACTTCACGTCGGTGGTCTGTGGTTCGGGTGGTACTACTCCGGGCGAGCCGACCCATTCATGCTGAAACTAGTAATAGCTACCAGCGTGGCTCTACCACCTTCAAAACTGTTGACTCTTCCTGTTATATTCGTTAAAACTGGCTTAGCATGTTCGCACACTGCGTCTATCGACGTACGTTCAACTGAGCCGAATCTCTTAGTGAAAAAAACATGGGGATGAAACCATAGCATAGCATGGCAGAGGTTTATCTAATACCCTCCTAAATACCACGCTCAAGTTGAAAATCTATCGCCAAACAGCCATTGGTGTGTTCCAGCAGTTTCACTTGAGAACCAGCACTAAGCTTTAACGTGTTTACCATCTTACGCTATATCGTCATCAGGTGAGATTACGGACCAACGCCAAAACCTATAAAGGTTTAATAAGGTGATAAATCTGACAGTGTTTTTTTTTCCGTTTATCACATTTTGGGATCAGTCAGTGTAGACATAGCAGCCGAGAAGCCTGCAGGAAAGCATGGCATCGACAACCGGCAATGGAATGTTAATCTCTCATTGATTATCGTTTTATTTGAATTGCACTGCACTTATCATAAAGCACAATATTATTACAGTGGCTTACCTACTACTATAAACAGAAAGTTATATTGTTTTTGTGCTATTCTAAGTATATAGATATCTAAATATATAGCCGACGTACATACAAAAACTGTCGTATATGATTATTTTTACTAGCAATCGTGTTTTCGACATTTTCAAAACTTAAAATAAAAAATATATAAATTACAAATTCAAACAAAAAATATGTGCCATTTGGTTATACAAAACCCTATCTAACTGCTGCGATACGCACTTTTTGCATTTGGCACCCCATATTTGCAATACATTTGTATTGTATTGTATTGGTAACTATAGATAATAATAACGGTTTAATAAGAAATTACGCTGTCTATAACTGCTGTTGTTATAAATTGTTATCAGTTATTCTGCTGTTGGGTTATTTTTTGTTTTGTATTGTATTGAAATTTCTAACAATAATATAATAATTATATGAATATTAATGTAAGTAACGTGAATTTATCTATTTTTCATATTTATTAGTTGCCTAATGTTTATTTGTTCGCATATTACAATAACACCGGCCTATTATTGTCAATAACGTAAATATAACAGATAATCAATAGCAGAATAACGATATCTTCACTATATACTTATAAACTGCGTGGGAGAATTGAAAACTGAAGGAGTTCAATGGAGTTGAGGCAATTTAATGCGATATCTGGCAACTAAACCTACTTAGGCGAGCGCCAGACCTCAGCGCAGTGCGACATGTGTGAACATGAATCAATCTATTTCCTTAACTAACGCAATACCCATTTTACAAATTCTAGCATATTTTAAGAGTGTTTTAAACTACGTTTTGATATAAAAGCAAATTAAAAAAAAGAACGTCCAATTTACTAAGATTTAGTTTTGAAAGTTTTATTTCCTGTTTTGTACAATAAACAAAATATTATTTTCAAGTTTTGATTTATTTTCAAAGAGAGCCATTAATATTCTATATAAATCACTGCATTTAATATTTGATTGTAAATTTGCTCAACTCGAAAAACTACGTCCAAAAAAACCAATTTCAAATGCGACTGTTCTTTAGAAGGCCAGAACTTGAGAAATAGATATGATAGGGAAAATAAATTGTGTATTCACATTCACACCTACTAGAAGTCCAATTAGGCTTATTATGAAGGAATTCCAGAACCTAAATTTTTTTTCGTTGTCCGCTTCTCGTTAAATGCCCCAGGCACTAAAAGATATTACAAAATTGAGAAGAACACAAAAAACAATTTTCCAATCGTCCAATTAGGCGTGAAAGTAATAGACACGAGATACTAAGCTATATACGAACCTGTACAGCTTCTAAAGGATGACCGTACATCACTTTAGCTCGCCTACAGCCGAAGTTCGTTACAGTACACATGAGAACCTGACCGGCTAATTCTAATATATCCCTCAATTCCGATTTTTCACATCTGAACTGTAAAAAAAATGTTTATTTTTACGTATATATTATAATAGCGGCACGCTGTAATGGCTGTTTTGGCATTTGTCCGCTCATTTAGTTTCGATAAACAATTAATTACGTCTAAAGGAGTAAATTGTTATTCTTTATTGCCAATAATCTAATTTTAGGAGACGAAATTAATTTCGTATATTACATTACGTTATGATGTAGTTGTTCTAATAATTACCACAGCAAATTTGTCACGTTAAAAAAATTATTAATGGACCGTATTTTTTATTTACAATAAAAAAATTGCATTACCACTACTTACATTCGAAACTTGAATCCATTTATCGATTGGCGGTTCTATGCCAAGCGATTTCAAAAATTGCTCTTTCAATCCATAAAGACCTTTGGGGTCTATTTCCCAAACATCCAGATCTGGACTCCACTGCCTGTAATAGGTTTGTAAAACCAAAACTATTATAGCAAAGGTATTACAAAATTAACTCATCTATATATATAAAAAGCAATGGCCATGGATTTGCATGGCATTACAGTGGCTGTACCAATTTGGCTAGTTCTTTTTTTCTCGTATGTATAATTGTCAGGAGATGATTTGTATGGAAGAAAATGTTTGTGAAATCATACGAAAAATGTTACGTTCTGAAATTTCATAAAAAAAGGTGAGTGAGACAGAAGATAACTCCAACTTTTTTAAACTCGTAGACACGAATTCTGCCAGTGCCAAGTCAATCACTTCGGTCAAGATCTTCAAAATTATTGACAGAATTCACAGATCAAAGTTCAGATGCCATTTTATTTAATTCCATGGTCAACTGTAAAAATATTTGGTCTCTTTCTTCTTTATAACAACCTCATAAAGCCAGGAGGGCAGTTAATAATTTAAAAAAAAACAAATATTTATTATTGTCTTCTAAAAAGGAAAGTATTGACATCTATTGGATGTAGTTAGTGTTGCCAATCATAACATAGTATTGCACTATATTTGGAATTAAAGTATTGATTAAATATGCAGTATGCAAAGAAATAGACTCTATTTGAAGGAATTCATCGAAACATTTAAATAAAAACACTTTATTCAGTATAGACCCTTGGAATGCACTAAATGATTGTCAAAATTTGTTATCAGTTTGATACCTCAGTCATTAGGTTTGACAATATTATAACCTCTGTATATTTTTTTAATTCATTTACACGCCTACATTATAACTATTAGCTGATGTACAGAGAAATAATAATACTCTGAAGTTCATTCATATAACAGTCCAACTTATACTTCTTTTACATGACCCTTGGGATTCGTTGTCAAGTAAATCTGTAATATGCTTAAGAAACATACTGTAAAACCTAATACTATACAGTAGAATCTCACTAAGCCGACACTTCAGTAACCCGATACGTCAAATAACAAAAGCCCTACGCTCACCTCACCCATCTGTACCTTAATTCCCTGTGTGTGCATCAGTATCAGTATAACCTTAAAAAATTCTATACAGTTTTTTCTGTAGAATCCAATAATCGGACAACCTCTGGTTTTCAAAGTACCGGATTACTGAGACTCTACTGTAATTGTTAAAGAAAAAAAAATGAAGTCTGAAAGATCTTCACACCCAAGCAAAGACATTGGGATTAACATTGACAAATGGATATAGTGTTTTGGGCAGTATTTCGCTGTCGAATGTCATGTACCCTATTCAAGAGAACTAGAAGAAACGAATATAATTAATCTGTCTCCTTTACTGGTTTGATAGAGTGATATAATTTTTCCAAACTATATATTATATCACTAATAGGTTAAACACATTTAAAAGTATCAATGGTTTTTTATTTCTCGAACTGACTACGCTATTGACCTAGCAAAGTCTTAACATCTTCACCGGGCTACAATATTAGAGAGAAAGGCATAATATTTATAGCAGTAAAGATACTTTTTTACGCTTGAACGTGAATATGCGCCAAAGTATATAAAAAAATTGTTACATTTGTACAAGTAACTTAAGTTCGAAAATTGTGATCTATAGGAGCACTAATCTATATTGAACACAAATGTAACATTTTCATTTTTTTGTCTGTTTCTTTTTTTCAGTCAAAAACGGCTTGATTTTTTTATGAATATTTTTACAGGGGATTTGTATATTATTCCCCATTTCATATAGTGTAGAAATTATTTGCAATACTTTAACTACAATTACTTGAGTTCTACCTCTTCCCAAGGAAAAGCATAGGCTTAATTTGTGCATTTGTACATTGGAGTGTAAGGGGTGTCGAATAACATCTAAGACTTGAGACGTCCAAGCCAACGTCACCTGCACGTGGTGCACCCTGCCGAATAACTAACGAGGCAATAGCGAACTTAACAGCTTAACTGGACTAAAAGTATCAATGGTGTGAAATTTCTCTCTTCAGTATATTAAATTTATAGGACCAGTCACTGAAAATCACTTTTTCAATAAATTAACTGTTAAGTCTTTATTTTTACATCCCTCATATAGGATGATGCAGACTACAATCTTAATGATCAATTGGCGACAAGTTGGCAGCATAACGATTTTCATACATTATACAAATATCTAATTTACAACTAAATATATATGGGTGCATCTGCAAGCTTGAATGCAATGTAAATCATTTAGTGCAATGTACATACAATTAACGTTTTAAGCAACACAGAGATTTCTTTTAATCTTGGGGTATATAAAGCAAATAATAAGAATATACCTCAATCTATATGAAATAACAAACAAACATATCACTGTGTATACTAATAACTTACAGAGGATCTGCTTTTATTGCTGAATCTGACTTATTATTGTCCACTTCATCATTAACAACTGTAACAATATTTTAATTTCATAAGATTTTTATATGTTATAAGTATGCGAAATTATTACTAATATAATTTAAAACTCATTCATTTTTCATATTTAAATTTAGTTATTTTAGACTACATATTTTTAATATTCTAAAATAAATTTTGCACAGAATCAATACATCTAATAGCTAATTAGAGAAAGAGTTAGTAAAAATAAATACTGAATTAGGTTAGCATATATAGATGCTGAAATGGTTAGGTGAACAGGAATCGAAAGTGGGATTAACCAATGCGATCAATTCATCTTTAGAATCTGTGGTGTGATTACATCTATGATAGAAAAAATAATACCTTTTAACTCAACACCAAGTTTTATTCCTTCAACTTCATTATCATTCAGCTTATCGATGACTTGTTTGGCTTCATCAAACGAATCGAAAGTCACCTTTACAACCTCATGTAGCCCACAATCTTCAACAACTTTAATATCATTAATTTGAAGACCACTCTGAAAATAAATCACTTGTTCTAATTATAAAACATTTTAGTTAATAAAAAATATATATATAACAACAAGTCTCCTTATCCAAACATTAGGTAGTTAAGACAGCTTAAACATTGTTTTACATGTTCAGGCTTACATACATACTATTTTTTTAAATAAATTTTATCAGTTATTAATAAAACAAAGATGAACACGCGTTTAACACGAGTTTTACTAAAGAGTGTCTAAAATGTTAAACCTTGTTGAACATATGTTTAAAATACTTTATTACAAAAATGTTTTTTTTTTTTTAACTGACTACGCTATTGACCAAGCAAGGTCTTAACAGCTTCACCGGACTACTAAGGCGAGCGCTTAAGGCACTCAGCTGATTTTATTTTGACAACTAGCTCAAGGGTGCACGGCACACCTCGGCTTTGGCTGTTGCCTGATACATGCAATTCGCGACCTATGTAAGCTAACCTAACTATTCATACATATATGAGTTGTTGAAACATATATGTGTACCAAGCATACATACCTCAACAACTCTTATATATATTTCGTATCGGATAATATTCTAAACTATTTCAGTTTGATAAGGGAAAAAAAAAAAACCCTTCCACCTGCATGTGTAAGCGTGTATGCGTGCACGTGTGTGGAGGTGATATGTGTAATGTTGTCGCAGTGATGTAAGATTTTGTGTCACTGTATCGCGCGAGCAGCGTACTCAAGGGCTCCACGCCGAGGGAACGGACCTAGGCTTGAGCTGCTGCCGAGGGGGGCCTAGTCTGGTGTGCGGGAGCGAAATTTACCCCCAGACCACGGCGGCGTGATCTGTGGTTACGCAGGCGTGGGCGTGAGCACGCTCTGTTTGGAGATACAGGCTGGTACTGATCGTTCACTGCCGTTATTTCATCGGGAGGGTCGGTAAAAATATGTCGCGGACGTCTTTTACAACGCGCAGCGTTTGGTACGGGTTCGTATTTTGCGGCGGATACCACTAACGGACTGGGATGAGATGATTACAAAAACATGTCCAAGCTTATCTGTAAACTAAGGTAAGACACTTTTTTGTGATCAAACTTTTGAAGAAAGTGTTCAATAAGTATAAGTATATAAGTTTTTTGTAATACTACAGTATAGGTCTTAGCATTTTACTATAATCTCATCTAATGTTAAATGACAATGTGGTTCAAGGTGACACACTCCTGGGTGCTCTGTAACATATTTTAAACAAGAGGGTGGTTGATATTCAAGGAAACATAATTCATTTGAGTTTATATACACTTCTCTGACTTAATCTGATTTTTTAATTCTCATGCTAAGAATTATATAATAACAGTTAACTTGATATGTGAGCTTTTATATTGTTTAGTTTGTTTTAAACACAGCCAATGTAAGCATGTTTCACAATGCCGCAGTGTATTCAAAAGATGCAAAAATAATACCCGAAAAAGCAATTTAACGACCGGAGTATCTTACTTTCGCTAAATACATGTTGATTTAGTTATATTTTAAGCTTTAAAAGTTTAAACTAACAAATAATATCAAATTTTAAACAAAATTACCGATTTTAAACCTGTGGTACAAATGTTTGACCAAGGCTCGCCAACCACGCACAAACACATACACTAACAGAAAAAAGTAGTTTATTCATTGGGTTATAAGGTTGAATTGACACTAAATGTTGTTTATGTTGTCTTTTCATTTGTAAGTGATGGGAGTAATTTATTGCTTTGCTCCTTTTATTGTAAGTATTAGATAATATTTTGAACATTTGTGACTTTATTACTAGGTGTCATGGTTGTAATTAGGTTGATCTTAAAACTGTTTTAAAACTTTTTTCTCCCTTTCTTAGTAAACAAATAGTTACATAAGTATATATATACAGGGACAGCAGTTAGCTTTGCAGTTAGCTTCGATTTTGTAGTGATCCTTTATCTAATTATTTTTGATCGAAGCAAATGGAATAGAATTTAACAATCCACTTCAACATTTCTGAAGTTTCAGAACTATAGAAAAGAACATTGGATAAACATTATCCAATAAAAATGTACAGTTTCCAACAGATATATCATATCTACATGAATGTGAGCAAAGCCACAAGCAAAAGCTATTTAGCTTCACAATATAAACAGATTCCTTAGAGGGTCCACTACTCTTAAGAGTTCAAATTTATTTATTTATTAACATTACATTTTTCACATATTTTTACAATGACTTTCAAACTAGGTAGAGCCCAATCGTGGTAGCCAGGACACAATTACAGAGAATGTTTCATAAGAAGAAGCACCTTACATATAAACAATTTACAAGTAAATTATTAGATAGATGATTTGACAAATACATATATACTTAATTAAAAATATACAGATACAAATAAACATTTATATATATTATGATTCTCAGTATATATTATTAGTATTTCTATTTTATACAGCTACAATTTAATTTTAATTATATATATTTAGTTTCATCATAAGAGCACTCAACTATTAATAAACTAGACGCTTAGCCGTATGGACTGAAACTTCCTGGATTGAGCAGTATTTGAGGATTATATTATAAATATAGGAAGCCATGAACATTCCTAGACCCTTTGAAAAAACTGAATTTACTGGAGGTTTCAGATATGTGTCTGATTGAAAAATTTATCATTTAAATCGACCTTTTTTTTTTTTTTATTGTAGCACAGCAAAGTGACTGCACTTTGCCTGATGGTAAGCACAGTACAGTCCAAAAACAACGGCGACCACCGAGTGACACACTATCCATCGCTGGTCGCCGCTGCCATGCCGGCCTGCGAATAGCTGGATATGCACAGGCTGATCCCGAAACGTGACCTGCGAAAGCGAATCACTATGACGGGCTTTTTCGCCATATACATGGTGGTTGCGACCCAGTCAGGCTGTAAAACCCTACCACCCCGCTTTCGCCATTGCCTCGTTCGTTATTCAGCAGGGTGCACCACGTGCAGGTGAGGTTGGCTTGGGTGTCTCGAATCTTATGATGTTATTTGACACCCCTTACACCCTAAAAGATACTCCATAAAAGGTACTCCCTAAAGATGCTCCGAAAAATGTGTAATTGATTATGGTTATTACACATTAATCTGCAACATATTTGGGTTAATTTTATGTTAACAGTTACATACCAACAGTGTCAACTATCAATCACGGAATGCATTTTTTTTTTTAATTACTAATATTTCGCACTATGTATCTAGTTTCAGGTGTAACTATTTCAGGTAGACTCGGACAAATAAAATCAAACCTTTTTTTGCAGTAAAATTTAGTAGAGGCTAATCTATTCTAGGTGGAAGTAAAGTCCAGTATAATATTTAATGAGGGATTTCCGTAAAATAATGCCTTCTTCAATTAAATTTCAATAGGTATTTATTAAATGTACTCACCGCTGCCTCAATATAATGTTTAATATTGAAGCAACTCCAAAACTTGGGAAAATTTGATACAATTACTATATACTTCTCATCTGTAAATGTTGTCAGAGATTTACATTTCAGAATCTGTTTCATGCCCTGGTTGAAATTTCTACGCAGCATTTTCTCATGATCTTGCAACAGCCTTGTGAGTTTTCTGGATTTCTCTCTAACCCGTTTCCTGTTGTATGAGCCAGAATCTACAATATTTAATGTATTCTGTTCAATGTTGTTACTATCTTCTCTATTTGAACTTTCAGTGGTGTGCTCTATCTGAAGATTTTGTGGAGATTTGACGACATTTTCCTCAGAGCATTTATTTTCTATATCACATACTTTGTGGTCACCTCCACTACTACTATTATCCATTGCTTCAATAACTTCTACTTTTTCGGTTACTGGTTCTGAATTATCCATCTCGATTGTAGATTCGACGTACCAACCTGTAGGTGAACGATGCAAACAGCTATATTTCCAATATTTGTCAATAAAAACATATGTTGATGAAATGCGAAACTATGTAAATACAGAATTATAAGTAATATGCGGTATAAGCCAAATATCCACTAAGGAATATTTATTCAATGTACTTTTCTCTTGTACACCAACAACTTCGTCTACAAAATCGAAAATAACCGTAGGAAAATCATATAATATTCAATATACTGACTATTATCTATGCTGACTATAAACAAAATTAATAAACACAAACCTCGATAAACAAAATTATGGAAAAACTAGAGACCCTAGGACTGTTGATAAAATATCGATATATCAAAATATCGATGTTTTTATTTTAAAATATCAATATTTCTTAGTAATATTATTTTGAACGATATATCGATATTTTTGTATCGAAAATTTGGATATCGGCGGTCGATATTACTTATTATATACATCATCATCTTCTTACCGCTGTCCCCCCTTTTTTTTTTTTAACGTGGAGAGAAAATCCTTCATGGACTGTCAGGCCCTCGGGGAGCGCCTGACTTGAACCGACCACCAGCCTTTGTGATGCCACGCAGGGGTGGTGCCATACGGCGACTTTAACCGGCTAAAACTCCGCGACAACCAACGCCGCACTATGGGAGTGTCTCGGGGTTGCGTTAACAAGCTCCGCAATACCCCCCGGCGGCAGGCGTTTCCCACGCCACACCCGACTGAGGCAGCCCGGTTGTGAGGTTGCCTCCCAGCCCGCCGAACCCGTGCAATGGAAGTCCGGGGCCCCCGCCCTTTTCTCCCTGGGTTCGGCCAGCAGCGGAGAGGCAAAGCTGCTCCGCCACCGCCCCGCAATTGATTTTTTTAACGAGGTTTACTCCTCATTCGCCTCGTCCACCCTGAGATCCCCTCCGGCCTACGCTATCCTACGTAACCCCTCCCATCCCTCGAACCTTACCCTATCCTACCTTACGCAAACCCTAAGCCCTCCAACCCCCTAGACTTGCCTGCCCACCTAGTAGGTAGGCAAGCCAGAGGTTACTTAAGACGCACCCCCCCCCCCCTCGGCTCGGCCACCCTGAGATCCCCTCCGGCCTACGCTATCCTACGTAACCCCCCCCCATCCCTCGAACCTTACCCTGCCCTACCTTACTCAAACCCTACGCCCTCCAATCCCCTAGACGTGCCTACCCACCTAGTAGGTAGGCAAGCCAGAGGTTACCTAACCCGCACCCCCCCCCATCCCCCAACCCTACAAACCCTAGCCCTACCAATCCTACCTACCTACACAGTCCCTACGCCCGCCTAACCCCTGGTCTTGCCTACTTACCAGTCCGTACTTACCGTCCTAACCCCCCCACACCTACGTAGCCTACCTGGGAGGTTCCCTCAGGGCGGCCTCTGGTGGAAACTGCCACCCCCTCTCCGTCTTCCACGCCTGGCACCCCGACGGCGCGTCGTAGATGCACCGGTGTCCCTCTCCCTGGCTCGCTCTGCCTCCTCCTTCCGTAACATGACGGAGTCACAGAACGAGGCGACATCTCTCCATGCTGTTTCGTCCTCGACCATGGCTTTGACAACTGTGACCAGGGACAGGTCACTGCCAATGGAATCTGTGAGCACTCGGCGTTGTTCTGCCCACGCCGGACACAATTCGAGTGTATGTTGTGCAGTGTCCAGTAACTCACCGCAGTGGTGACAATGCGGAGTGAGTTCCTTCTGGGCGATATTGTGCAGGTACTTCCCAAAACACCCGTGTCCGGTCAGTACCTGCACCAATCTAAAGGTCAACTGACCATGACTCCTCTCCACCCATTTCTTGAACACAGGGCGAATCGCCTCGATGGCCCTTTTCCCTGCAAGGGGTGAGTCCAACGCGCCGCTCCATGTCCTCATCATGCGTTCTTTCAGCTGCGTTATTCGAACCGCCCTCTCTCTTGGGGCGATGGTTGCTCCCTGAGCTGTTCGCACAAAACACCAGAAGTACAGCTCAGCTTGGTATAGGGCCACCAACTTCCAAGGAGCTGAACTTGCCAGTAGGCATGCCGACTCATAAGCTACTGTGCGGTAGCCTCGTATGGATCTGATAACCATAGTCCTGTGTATTTGACGAAGAACAGCACTGTTTGTGGCAGTCAGGTTCTCGTACCACACGGGAGCGCCATACAAAGCCATCGATTTGATTACGTTCGTATATAAGCTGCGACAGTTTGGTCCTGGACTGCCGAGATTTGGTAGCATCCCCGACAGCGCAGAAGCAGTCCGCATGACCTTCGGTGCCAATTGCCGGAAATGCTCCACGAAATTCCAGCGACTATCCAATGTAAGGCCCAAATATTTCATGGTGGGCCGCACCATGACATTGACTCCTCCAATGTCCAGTTGCGTGCTTGAAGGGGGAGCTCTCCCCGAACCATAGAAACATATGGCTTGGGTTTTGTACAGGGCAACCTCTAATCCCAGTCGCATGATTCTTTCGACGACTAGCTCCACGCTAACAGTGGCTAGGTTTATTGCCTCTCTCAATGTTTTACCTCGAGCCGTCACCAAGGTATCATCTGCATAGCATATGGTCGTTGCACCCGTCAAAAGAACTCCTCGCAACACCCAGTCGTAGCTGATGTTCCACAGGAGCGGTCCAAGGACCGACCCCTGCGGAACACCGCACGACGTTGCTTTCTGGCAGCTGTTGCCGTCCGGACCAACCCATGTGACAGACCTGTCCTCCATGTATGACTCGATGATCCGACACAAATATCCTGGTATCTTGTGATATTGTAACGCCTGTTTGACGCATTCCCGAGGTAGTGAGTTGAACGCGTTAGAAATATCCAATGAGACGGCAATTAAAACTCTACCCTGCGAGGTAGCCTCGTCCGAGAGAGCTTTTAGCTTAAGAATCACGTCTATAGTGGATCGTCCTTGGCGAAAGCCGTATTAGGCGTCTGATAAATCCGGTCCAACGTGTCTTAGGTGTTCCAGGAGGCGTTGAGATATAATCCGCTCAAGTAGTTTTCCTGTTTCATTTAAAAGGACGATCGGCCGATAAGCGGAAGGTGATTCTGTTGGGCGATCATGTTTCCTCAACAGTATGAGATGCCCCACTTTCCAGAGAGCTGGAAAGGTACCGACCCTTAGGCAGGAACTAAAGAGCCGTTTGAGCCTCTCTCCCAGAAATTCCAAGAAATGCCAAAGCCAATGCTCGTCCAGGTATTCCATCCGGACCCGGCGCAGAATTCTTCTGACGAAGGCGTCTGACTACCACATCCAGCTCATCCTGTGTGACTCCAGGAGATTCCTCTGTAGAGTTCCGCCCCGTCAGCAAATGTGATCCTATAATCGTGGGAATAATACCATTTCCCTGTGGGAACAAGGTAGAGAGAATTGATTCCAGGAGCTCAGGATGCAGACACCGTGTAGCCGGAGGGGTCCGTGGTCGTAAATGTCCCAAAACTATACGGTACGGCCGTCCCCACGGTTCTTTGTCCAGGGTTTTGAGTAGATCCGCTCTCGCCTTGGATTTAGCATTCCTGATGGCAGCTTGGAGTGCTTTCTTCGCCACCCTGAAATTGTCCAGTAATTGCTCTTCAACTGCAGCTGTTCGACCTAACCGTAGCCTTCGGTGTCTGGCCAGCTGTCTCCTTGCTACCACACACGTTGCCCGCAGCTGAGCGATCTCTTGTGACCACCAGTACACTTGCCGTTTGGTTGGTGGAGAACGCACCCTCGGCATAGCTGCGTCTGAAATGCGCGTCATCGTATCCAGAAACCATAAGGCTTCCTCTGTAATATTTACAGGGTCCTGTGGCAAGGGAGTCCAAGACGCGACGATAGCAGCCTCAGCCAGCATTTCTGCGTTCAACCTTTTAACGGCCCATCTTCTAGTCGTCTGTCCATTATGTGGAGCCGAAGGTATCCGGCGGTGTCCGATATATGTGCTATAATAGTATGTGCTGATAAGAACGATATCAGCCCATTGAACTGCGACAAAGCCCGCATCCTTAGCAATAGGGGTGGCGGGACTAGAACCGTCTGTGACGATTGCTGCTGTGCTCAACAAATCGGCTGCCCAGTTATCCCTGTTTGGGATAAAAGTTATAGTAATCTTAGTAGTGAAGCAGCTGAACATATAAAGTAACGAGTATTAAAAAAAAACTCTTACTGAAAAATATTCAACATTAGCCTGTAAGAGGCCCACTACAGGGCCATAGGCCTCTTCCCGAAAGAAGGTATAGGCGTAATCACCACGCCAGTCCACGACTTATTGGCTATTTCAAACTGAGTAATCCACAGTTGTATGTTTTCTCACATATAGCAGTACTATGAGAACATTTCTCAGGTTTAGGTTTCCTTACGATGTTTTTTCACCGTCAACGTTTACCGTCAACTGGTAGTGTTACCAAATTTAAATTAGTAAATGTACGTGAATTTTGAAAAAATAGTTGTAGTCCCGACGGGGTTCGAACCTGCAGACATCGAAATGATATTACACCGGCCATATCAGTAGACACCACTCCTACTTAAAAAACTTGGTGTCCGATAGGTACAATATTGGTACACATAATTATCTTATTTAGATAAAACATTAATGATGCAATTATCAATATGATTAAAAAACGATTGTGCAAGTGGCCCTTAGAACTATAATGTAACATTTTAAAACATTTATGGTATAAATTGTACAAATATACTGAAAACTGTAAATTAATTTTATGTAGATTTACAATAGTTTTTTTATCTTCATCAGTATTCTGATATTGAAAAACGCATGAATAGATTAAAAACCATATGTATTATTTTAAAGCGAAAGAATTAATGTTATAACTGGGCAAAGATATAATAATATATCGGTACATACCGATACAAAATCATATAACTTTTTTGTACTCAGCTAAAAAAAACCTATCATTTATTTTAATTTTCCCGACACTCTATGTCAAGACATTTGGTAATTGAATTTTTTTTCAGCTGGTGTTGATAAAATTGTTCACCCAGGAAGTGTATGTCATAAGGAAATTAATAGAGTATAATAATTATATTCTTAGAACTTCATTCTGAAGACATCTTTACACGAAAAGCTTCCAAAATTGAAAAAGTTGATAATAAAAATATTATAAGTTCATTATTTATTAATCAATTATCATTATTTAATTCCATCAAAATCATTCTTAATTAATGCATAAAAAATGTGAACGCTTGCTAGTAATGTGTTAATTATAATTAAAATATATAAATGGTTTCTAGCTTTTCTCTATTATAAATATTTTCATGTGATATCGATTAGTGTATTAATATGTTCTACAATTTATACATCATTAATATTTTGTTGCATTATGTCTTTATATAAACACGGTATTTTAACATTGCAATTACTTATTTATATTTGAAACTATAATATATTACTGAAACTGATCATATTATCATAACTCTAGCACGCGAATGTAAAATTGTAAAATAACGTCAAAGCTGAATTTAGTACATAAAATGGCAGTAATAGTATTTTGAAAAGGACTGGGTTGCCAATAACGAAAAAGAAAAACGACAAAGCTGTCAAATTGACGTAAAAACAAAATTTAGTTTGTTTAGTAGGGAGAAAAAATTTACAAGTAAACTTCTAAGTATAAAAAATATTACAATTCGGATCACCATAATGTCGAAAAGTGAAGTGCTTTACGTAAAAGGCATGAATATTGTAAGTTCAGTAATTTTTGTTTAAGTTTAGGTTTCTTAGCTTTAAAAATTATAACCCTAATTTTGTTTTATCCTTTAAAATATATAAATGTGATATAACGTATAAAAATATATTTTGCGTACTAATACAATATTTAATATATAAGTATTTGTTTCGTACGGGTAGTTAAATGTTATGTAGATTAGTATTGTTCACAATCTTCTAATATTGAGTGACAATGTGATGAAACTAGTTCTCAAAAACAGCTACTGAAATAGACCTATCAATTAGAATTTGTTGCTTTTCTAAAACTTTTGTTGTCAGATACTCTAGTCATTGATACAGAAGATAGCGACTTTATAAAACCACTATTCTAAAAGCCTTTGACAATAATTATATCTAGAGTTACATCGTAACAGTTTTTCAGAATTTAAGATTTGTCATATACTTTGAACTACAAAATTTTAAGTTTTGGTGACTAAATTATTTCTGGCAATATGGTCCAGTCGAGTATCCAATCACAATTAGTTACAAAATTAATTTGACTTAGGTTAAACATAGAAATGGCATTCTAAATTTAACCAATGATACTTAAAATAAAATTATAATACTTGTTTCATGATTATGAAAATTATTAATATAGTAGTAGTAATATGTAGCATTGAATATTAATAATATTATTTGATGAAAAACTAAATTCAAAACCTCCAAAAAATTAGAGTGTATTGACAAATTAAAAAATATGATAAAAAAATAATTTTCTCCAAAACTATTTGATATGTAACCTACTTATAATGTAATCCAGCTATAACAAAAAGTATTAAGTCTGAATTCCCTTGTATGTAACAGAGTGAGGGAACCTGGAGACTTATAGCTTAATGTGGCTAACTTGTTTTATACAGTTTTGTTTATAAAATAAATCTTCTAATAACTACCTAGTCCGGCCATAAGTTCTGTTACAAATAAAAATGCAGTTTTTTTAAATGAAGTAATGTAATATTATTAAAATTTATGTATTTATTAGTTTCTACAAAAAACAAAAAAATATTCTATATGAAATAGCCACCTTTTGCTTTTTTTATACAGGCCTTTAATCTGTTTGGCCATGGATCTATGGATTTATGCACTGTTTCCAAGGGAAACTTCACCACTGCTTGCTCCATAAATTTTTCAAGTAGAGCAGACCATGTGCTTTAGAACTGGCCATAATTTGACGTTGGGTTGGGGTATGGACTAGATGAGGGCCAGTCTTTAGCTTTTATAAAGTACGGAATGTTGGTTTCAAGCCAGACTTGGGTAGATCGTGCCTTGTGACCAGGTGAAAAGTCCATGGTATATTTTTAAAAAGTGTGTTGCTGAGAGGTTTACAACATGATCCAAGACTGTATCTTGATAAACTTTAGCTGAAGTTTTCACTCCTTTTTCACAAAAATGTAGTTTTGTGACTCCTTGATAAGACATGCCCCACCAGACCATTACTGACACAGGATGATGACCACGTTGTACCTTTCCGACCACTTGAGCAGCTTCTTTAGAACTGAGAGTACACTTTATCATTTTGCTTATTGTAGTGTTCTTCAAAAGTGAAAATTTTTTCATCGGTAAAGTGGATATTTCTTTCACCTGCGTGTTGTGACAGAATGCATTTTGATCAATCCACTCTCTTTAATTGTAAAGATTGGTTTATGGCTTGTCCAGTATATGAATGATAAGCACCGAGCTTCAGATCTAGTTTTATAATACGCAACAGAGTCCTCACAGGAATCTTCATTTCTTGTAATAAGATTTTTTGCTTCCTAATGGGGTTTTTACGAATTCTGGCTTTAAAAGCATTAATAGCCTTTGTAGTTCTAACAGCATGCGGCCACCGGGATCTTTTCTGGTCTTCGATAGAGAATGTGTAGTTGTATCTGTAGATAGTACGCTACTCAGATGGATAGAGAACTATCTTGCAACCAGAACATTCCAGGTGAGAGTTGGTAACTCTTTGTCATATCGAAGGTGTGTCCTGAGTGGTGTACCACTGGGATCAGTGCTCGCTCTGACTCTGTTTAGAACTTTCGTAACTGATCTAATTGAATTGATAGACTCTGAGTTTGCCTTCTTTGCTGACAATGGAAAATTATTTGGGAACCCACTAATCAACTCAGGCCAATTACAGAAAGACCTTAACAGAAAGAATACAGGACTGGACAAAAGACTGGATCATCAACTTAAATACAGAAAAATGCAGTGTCTTGCATCTAGGTATTTCCAACCCCAGACTCACATACTACTTAGAAGGAAAATCCTTAGATTCCGTCAAGTTACAAAAAGACTTGGGTGTACTTATATCTGATAATTTAAAATGGGAAGAACATATTAATTCAATAGTCAAGAAAGCTAACTCATTTGTGTATGTAATTCGTAGAGCTTTTCAAGCACTGACTGTGGAGGTCTTTCGCAAAATCTACAAAACCTACATAAGACCACTTCTTGAATATGGTTTCCAGATATAGAGTCCCTACTTCCAGAAAGATATCAACCTTCTAGAAAGTGTTCAAAGAAAAGCCACAAAAATACTACAATCCTTAAGAAAAAAATCATACTCAGACAGACTGCTTGCACTGCACCTGATTACTCTCGAAGAAAGACACCTTCATGGTGACCTCATAGACATATACAAAACAGTTACTAATAAATACAACCTTCGTTATAAGTGTTGCAACAATCGATAAATTAATAAAATATAATTAATAATAAAATAAATAAAATAAAAATTAATAAGACAAAGCAATTTATATATTTACTTACAAAGTAAATTAGAATATATATATAAAATATGGCAAAAGATGTTACAACTATAACAAAAAAAAAATCTTTGTGTCAATCATAATACAAAAATTAATAACAAACATAGCATAGGACTTTATAGTGGAAAGTTATAGTAAAATGGATAGCATGAACATCTTAATAGAAAGCATCTCTAAATCTGACTGGTTAAACCAATTAGCTCTTCCATTGTTAATGTCTAAAGGTGATCTATATGTAAAGGTAATAGAAAGTTGAGCCAATCGATGGGTTATTTAAATTGGAATTGAAAACATATTATTCTTTAAGCGTTATAAATCTTACCAAATATACTAAGAAAGCAAATATAAAAATACTTTGTTATTTTAAGTCTGAATCAGAGGAAGAAGGGACAGAAGACATTTGGGACGACAAAAAACTGAATGATGCATATGATAAAGCATTAAGAATTGCCAATGTTGAAGTAGCTAAACGTGTCGCAATGTCGACAAATACGCGAGGAAGCAAGGGAGGTATGTCATTTAAGTATTTTTTTCAAGAAATAATCTTACATTTAGAGGTTAATTAAGTATTTGTAAAATTGTTTACCTATTTTTGGAGAGATCAATTCAAGAAAGTATATAGTCCGGTCAATTTAGACATTCGAAGTTACCTAAATTCCCTCCAAGCTGAAAATCGGTAAGATTGTTTAAAATATCATTAAAAACAAAATTTGAAAGTTCCTCATCTTTCCCCTGTAAGGAAAAAATTTTATTCAAGGTCAAAGGTAAAAAAAATGAGTTTTTCGCGATTTTCAGCAGAACGGTAAGTTTTATCATAAAAATACCTCAGACAAAAATTGTAGATCATAAAATTATCTACAAAAAATTTATTAATACTTTTTTTTCTACAAGCCACCGTTTTTGAGATATAACGATTCAAAAAGTTGTAATCGTCATAATATGCACATGTTTCCTCGCCACCTATGAGGTAGTGTACTTAGCGCGTTTTTTTACAGTATTTCAGTTATTATAGCAGGTATAAGACCCTCCCTAGCCACGCACACAATTGAACAGGGGACAGATGTTTTCTCAAGTTTACAATGACGTACTTTCAAATTTTATTTCTAATAATATTTTAAACAATCTTACCGATTTTCAGCTTGGTGGGAATTTAGGTAACTTTATTCTTATTTTTTGGTCTAATTTGACGGGACTAATATGTTATTACTAAACTAATCGTTTTTAAAGATTTACTCTTGGTAAAGCCATAATTAAATATAATGAACCAGTCATATTAAAATTCAATCCTTGTAATTTATTCATTAGTATTATTTTAATGGCATTTGCAAATAATATCATTATTGAAGCATCAGAACAATGTTTCGGAAGGTGTGACGTCATAGGTTATGATCTTATGATCATTGTTCAATCATGTGAAAACAAGAATGAATTATTTGTCACCATGCATATCAAAAAATATTTTTATCCTTATATATTACAACTGTGTGACTAATTTACTCAATAAAATGTGTAAATTTTTGAATAATTAATTAACAAAATCCAGGTAACTCTAAAAATAAAAAAGAGAGATCGACTTCAAAGCCATCATCATCAAAGATAGATCTGGAGTGGAAAGTAGGGATGCCGTGCAGAGCAATATATGAAGGCGATGGACTGGAATATGAGGCCTTTTTACTTAGAACAATCAACGATAAGGAGTGTGTTGTTAGATTCTTAGGTAATTAAAAAACAATCATTAAAAATTTAATTTCTTAATAATAAAATGATACAGGTATCTCTTGAGCTCACATCACGTAAAACTACTTGACAGCTTGCGATCACACTTTTTTAGACTAAAGTCAGAGATACTCGGTTCTTATTTAAAAAAAAATCACTTTATGTACATTTAATGTAAAATATTGTACTGTGGTGCTTATGTTATTTCCTCTTAACTGGTTCGACAAAATAAATGATGAAATGAGAAGTACAGTACAGTCCATAAATAATGGCGAATGTTATTGTTAAATAACGACAGTCGTCGCTATTATGCCGACATGCACGATTACCTATTCACGCCTCGTATGAAAGACCACATCGTAAGAGGAAGGGATTAAACTGGCTTGGAGACAATTCCACATCTTCACAGTACAATAATGGTAAGCTGCACTTGCTTAAAAACATAATTTGATGGTGTACTTGTAAAAAATGTATCTAATCTATATAGTTCCTAATTAATTTAATTGTTCTTACATTAGTACATCAGAACATTAATGTTTGTAAATGAATTTAATAATTAATTTAATAAATTTTAGTGGTGATAGAGTCACTGTGAAACTATTACTGGTTTCAGCATAGAAAACCGACGTGAAGTAACAGTGCTTGCATTGTTGCGTTTCGTTCGGTCAGTGAGAGCGCCGGATGCCCACCTGCCCTGCCCTCTCCTCTCTCCTCTCCCTCTCCCACCCCTAACCCTTCCTCCCAAGGGTGGCAACGCACTTGCCACTCCTCTGGTGTTGTTAGTGTCCATGGACCGTGGTGATTACTTAACATCAGGTGACCCACCTGTTCGTTTGCCAGCTAGCACAAAAAAAAAATTTGAATTAGTTTTTATTTTTTGTCATCTATTAATGTTATGCATGCCTGTGATTGTAATTATTACACTGTAATTTTATGTTGTAATTGACCATATATGATTTTATGTATGTGTAATATTTATGTTGGTGCGCTCTTACATAAAATAAAATAAAAAATAAGTTTTCGAATTTCTCCGTATATTGTTATATAGTAAAGTTACTAAAGAAGTTATATATCTATACATATAATAAAAATGTAACTTTAATGTGTTTGGACTTTTTCTAGTTTTGTAAAAAAAAAATTGTTGCAAGTGTCTAGGAATCAGTAATAAAATACATTACAATCATTTTTAGAAATTTCTATCTGCTTGTCTATATGTCTGTATGAACACGCATCACTGCTAAAGTACTGGGTTCACAATAAAACCATACAAAGAAAATCATAAAGCATATCTACGAGAATAACTTAGTCTTTGTTTCATTAAAATCGGTCCAACCTATGAAAAGTTATTGTAATTTTAATGACGACGCGGCGTAAGTACGCGAGAAAAATAAATAACTAATGTTTTTTCCATAAGGTGCCACGCGGACGAAGTCGCGGGCACAGCTAGTTAAAAATATAATGATATGTTTTCAGGTTATGAAAATTCTGAAATAGTTTTAGTTAGCTCGCTCAAGCCAACCTTAGGTAATGAAGAAAGGACTCGTCAGATTCAACAGGCTTTAAGTGAAAAGGCGGATGATGGTTTTGGCAGTCAGTCTCCAAATTGTGATGGGATGGACTTCGGTAGTGACAGAATACCGAGTCCGGGTAGTACAGGTGAGGGTTCTTATTTATGTAAATGTTCTAGGAAATAAGTTAGATATTACCTATGTTAAGCAATAATTACAATCTGTAGAATTTTTAGCCAAATTTGAATAGGACAAAGTCCTAATGACCCACCGAGTTCATGTAGTACAGTCGAATGATCTTTCCTATGTAGAGGTTCTAGGAAATAAGTTAAATACTATTTTTGTTAAGAAGAAATAAGAACTCATTGATTTTAATAACAACCTTGAATAGATAAAAAATCCTGTGGACCCAAGTTCAAACAGTACATGCGATGGTTCTTTTGTATGTAAGGGATCTAAGAAATAAGTTGGTTATTTCTTATGTAAAGAAGTAGTTACCCTCTGTAGATTTCTTAGCCAACTTTAAATAGGACAAAAATCCTAGACAAGGTTGATTACAGTTAGGAATTAATTATTACTGATATAAAAGGGGATATTATGACATAAAAATAATGTTATTCATTATATATATTATCCATATGTTATAAATGCCAATGACAATAATTACCCGGTATTATTATAATGTTCAAACAAGCAAATATTATGTAACTACTAAATGGAGTTATCCTATTCTTCTTTTCTTAGAAATTGCAGTAGAATAAAAAAAAGGAAATTTTATTTATTTATTTATTTCTTCATTGACACATCAACGACGCTTTTACAAAATATCTAATAATCCACAAGTTCAGGACAGTGTGAAGAATCCTTACAGATGTGCATATCTTGCGCTATATTTTATCTCAGCCCACAGCAAAAAAAAATTAAATGCAAATTATAGTTTAACAAAAAATCAATATGTGTATAACTTAAATAGTTCCGAGCGATATTTCCTGAATGAGCATTTCATACGATTGAGAGGCGAACAGATGTTCGTTCATAAAAACATTTTGGAAAAAACCGTCCGAATGGGATATCGTGGAACCTTTCTAGGAACCTTTAAATTTAGTTCGTTTAATACATCCGGGACTAAAATAACTCTATTAGCAATCTTATACAGTAAAAGTAGATCCAATATCTTTCACCGATTTTCTAAAAATATTAATTTAAAATGTTTTAATCGAGTATTATAGTTCGCACGGTAGGGACAACTCTGGTCTCGGCGCGCAACAAATTTAGTAAAATTACGTTGAATACGCTCTATACGATTGACATGAATATTATAATAAGGATTCCAAATGCTTGATCCGTATTCTAGAACGCTTCTTACCAAAGTTTTATAAAGATGTATTATTGTTTTTATATTACGGAAATCTTTACACATGCGCTTAATAAATCCACACATTTTCCAGGCTTTAGATACTGTCTTATTTATGTGTTCAGTAAATTGTAACTTGCTGTCTATCTCAATTCCTAAATCTCTAGTACTTTGTTTGCTCTGCAAGACTTCTGTACCAATTAAGTAACTGGAAGGAATTTCATTCATATTTTTTGTAAATCGAATATGTACACACTTATACAATTACTGAACAGCAGAATAAGTGATAACAATTTATAACAAGAATCGCTGTAAAGTAACACAACTTAGTTGATTGTTAATATGTGGTATTGGCATCTATATTAACATTATAGTTTAGATTATGGTCATTTTCCCTACTCTGAAATAACATTTTTCATACTTTATGCAAGTTACAATTAGGATAACAAAGTATCTTGATGGTTTTTGGTGTAGTCAATATTATTTGAAAGTATTATGGCTTATAATAGAAAAATTCATGAGAGGGTGTAAATTGGAATGTTTTATTTATAATTTACCATCTCATTTGATATTCAATGATGATGTAATCCAAGATGGTAACCACACTAAATCTAGAGGGACTGGTTCACAAATCCAGCTGCTGGAATACTGCCTTAGATGTTTGGCAATAGATTTTCAGCTTGGGGGTGGTAGATAATCCGGTGAATATGGGGTGTAAGGGGTGTCGAATAACATCTAAGACTTGAGACACTCAATGCCAGCCTCACCTGCGCGTGGTGCACCCTGCTGAATAACGAACGAGGCAATGGCGATAGCGACCCCGGTAGGGTTCTACAACCTGACTGGGTCGCAACCACCATGTATATGGCGAAAAAGCCCGTCATAGTGATTCGCTTCTGCGGGTCGCGTTTCGGGATCAGCCTGTGCATATCCAGACTTTCGCAGGCCGGCATGACAGCGGCGACCGGCGATGCATAGTGTGTCACTCGGTGGTCGCCTTTGTTTTTGGACTGTACTATGCTTACCATCAGGCAAAGTGTAGTCATTTTGCCGTGCTACAATAAAAAAAAGGCGAGTAAAAAGCTCTACCGCAATGTTTTTATCAGCGATTTTCTTCAAAGAAAGCTCTATGTGTAGATATATGACCATATGTTATTGACAGTGTGTCTTAATATATTTCCATTGAGTCAAATCATAACAATTGTCTTAAACTTTTAATAAGGAAATCAAGGGCGATTATAATTTTTTATTGTACGCCAGTTTGTAGCCATAATTCTAATAATTTTATGTAATTACAATGCTATTATCACATTTGGTCGATGTGATACTACAGAAAACTAATTAATCTAATTCTAGCTAATATTATAAATTTGAATGTGAGTTTGTTTATTGGTTTATATTTTATAAATTCACACATTAAATAATCAACCTATCACAGAATAGTTAACACATTCATGTTAAATGTAAAGGGTCCACTAAAATCGTCATACTTCAAAATTTTCCTCTAAATTCTAAACTGACTTGCTTTCGGTAGAGACGAATATGGAAAGGATTGAAGCTTAAACAGTGAGATATTATCAGATAACCATGGTCGATACAGTGTATGTAATTAGTTTCAAAAGTGGATGCTATTATTTTTGAATGTGTATATAATTAATTTCAAAAGTTCTTCATGTTAATTTTCAGAAAAATCGTTCCAAAGGAAAAAAGCATCTAAAAGTAAAAAGAAACAAGCTGGACAATGGAAGGGTCTCGATTTGCCAGAAATTAACGTGCCTAACTTTTCCATGTTAAATAATGTATGTAATACTCTTCTACCTATTTTATCATTTGTTACATACTATTTTTTTTATCTCGGCTCAAAGTTATGAGGCTAAATCTTTAATGAACATTTGATATATATTTTTAATGAACATATAAAATAATAATATTAGAACAAATACTAATAAACAACAAAGGGAAACTTAAAGTTTGTTCAAAGGCTTTCTAAAGTATAAACATAATAAACCTAAGTGCAATGACCGGTGCCAAAAGCTGCAAGAGGCGACCCGGAGTTAATAACCTTCCATAAGAAAACGGACAATAAAGCCTTTTGTTTTGCTCATGTTGTTCCTTCTTTTTTTTTACGCTTCACTGTCACTTCACCCGACGGTCATTGACACTGTGCTTTAACATAGACTCGTAGAGGATTAAGACCAATTTTTGTATGTTTCTAGATAATTAGGTCAAATATTAAGCACCTATTTTTTAACTTGATTTAGAAAGAGAATCGAGTGCAGAGTATCTTCCATAAATATTGCTACTGTTTAAACTTTCACCCTGTATATAATTGTTAACAGATAGGTTCTATGGATATGCCAATGCCTCCACCGCCTCCAATAAACTTCGCCAATAATAGGACAGACTCGGAGGAGCAGGCTATATCCTCGATGTTGCTCAGTTGGTACATGAGCGGATACTATACGGGGCTGTATCAAGGCATGAAGAGGTAAGACTTCATTTTTAATTCATCTTAGTACCGTAAAACCGTACAAGATTACGTAATTGCTCTTAGTTTGCCCAGAACGGTTTTTTTTTGGCACTAAATTTTCTAGTAGATTTTTTGGTCAAAGAGTATACGAACATTGTGGATTGTAGACGAATGCGAATAGAAACTTTAAATAAAGACATTTCCAGTCTATTCTTTATTTGTGTAACTTTGAAACATACGCTGATCATATTGATCGAGTTCTTCCATATTTCAATTCAAATTAAAACACAATCGTGAGTGTATTTACTTCAAAAAGCACGGCGCCAATTTGTGAATTAAAACCAATGCACGCGTGAAAAGTTTTTGAAAAAAGAACTCTATTAAAACTTTGTTATTTTTTTTCTTAACCTGCCAGTTTGCTTCCTGAATTGGCTTTGGTACGCATTAAACCTATTTGCAAGATATTCAAACAGCGATTTTAAGTTTAGTTCGAATACGAATTTCCGCCTGCCTCTTTTGTGATCATTTTGCTTTCAGTTACTTTGATGTAAGTCCCTAGCTGTTATGCATTGTTGGAGAGCTTATAAAACGGTTGTTTTTAAAATAATTTGCAAGCTAAGTTTCATAACTTTTAAAACCAATTTAAAGGCAATTTAGTGCCAAAAATCTCAAAAAAATATTTTGAAGTGTCGCTTTTCGTCTCGAATTTTTAAATTGGGATCGATAATTTTTGTTTTAATATTGATAAAATAACCAGTGTGTAGTAGTTTTAATAAGTCAGAACTAAAATTAAAAAGTCAATTGATACTTTTTTTTAAAATACATTTTTGATGTTGCATTTATTTGTTATTTAAAAAAAAAAGGTAAAAAACGTGACAACTCAAAAATGGTTCACTTTTGCATAATGCGTATGGGGGTTAAAATTATCTCAAATAGTCAAGGCTGTAGCTAGAGTCGAATTTGAGGTAGGGTAGCGTTGGTTACAGATAGGGCGTAAAAAATATCATACAGTACAAACATCAGTATAGTAAAAAAAATATCATAATTGATCTGGCCTCAAATGTCACAAACTGTGGTCGGAAAAAGTTTAGATATCTATCGCTACCTTTTTTTTTCATTACAATCTATGAACGAACAATTTAATTATAATTTAAAAATGTGTTCGTTTTTAGTATATTTAAGATATGGCATTGCCAAAACCCTCCTCCCTAGCCACTGCCGTGAGTCGTCCCCATCACCTCCTGACGGGAATAAGTGGAATTACCAATAATTCTGTATATTCATTTGTTTCAGGGCTAAGGAGAATCGGAAAAATCTGTAAAATTTAAACTTTTAGGAAATTAAACATTAAATAAGAACGCAATTGTCTTTTCAAATATTTTTTTATTTAAGTCTCATAAAAACGTATTACAACAAATACAAATAGATAAATGTTATTAATGAATTAAAAACGATAAGAAATAAATAAATAGAACTATATTATTATGCCTCGCTGATTCCATTCTATCTATATACAAGATATATACATTATTTTGTTTTTATCTTTCATACGGTTAATAAAACTAACTTCTGATTGGTGGGTTTCTACTTTTAATTAATTATTAAATTAGTAAGTTTTATTTCTCATTTCTAGTTCATTATTATTATTAACATTCTCGCAATTTCTCTATATAAAAGCATGTTTTTTTTTTGTAAACGATTCATAAACTTTGTGTTAACATTTTGTAAATTTAATAAATAAAACAATTGCAAAGCATACTGTTTGTTTTATTGGTGAAATTATTGTTAGTAGTTGGTACCCGCAGTATCACATAATATTTTTTTTTATGTTCCACGAGAACTGAATTAAAAGTGATTTTTTTAAATTATATTTTTATCATTATTGCTTCACTCATAGGGAAAAGCGTAATGATAAGCAGGTTCAGTTCTAAACTAATAACGAAAACTACAACCAAACTGATTTAATATTTTTAAACCAATGCCGTTATTGATTTAAAAAATAATGATTTTATACAGTTAATTCATTATATTGTTGATTTTGGCTTCCGTTATGTGATATTTTTAAATCAAAACAATAAAAAATTTTTTTTGAATATTTCCGAATAAGATTTTAAAACGTATTTCATGTATTCTATCAAGCATTCACTTATTGATTTATGTATCAAAATGTTAGATTTTATAATGTATCTTTGACATTCTTCAGGGTTACTTTACTTTATCTTCCTTAAAATCGGCATTTATACATTAAAACCGCGTACATGTATATATAATTTGCACTTGAATAAATCTAACAACACTCATTGTATGTGCAAAAAAGTATTCCATAGTTTTATTTCCATGAGTCCATAAATATTCCCGCTAAAACGTTCATAGTTGTCATGGCATCGGATGACGTCACACGATTGCAATGAACATTATTTTTCTTCAGTTATTATTAACGTTAGAATGATCTTTCGGACGCTGTGTCGTCACACGCGACTACTAGTCACGTTATAACGAGAAGGATTTATTGTTCTTTTTTTTATTTAAATACATTTCAAAATAATTTCAGCCATATGTTACTCCAAAACTATGGAAAAAATCGATATTAATTACTAGAAACATCGATAGTCGTCGTTTCACAATTATTGAAGAACAAATAATAATACTTAAAAATAAAAGATGGCATATATTCAGGCAACAAAACATACACTAAGAAACAATATTTACAATTACCGCAATATACAAAATGAAAGAGTCTATTACGCTACTTTTGTCGACTAAATTATCTATTTCAAAATGGCGAATTTAGGTTATGTTCCAATCATAACTAAGTCTATGGAAAAGAGTAGACATTTTAATATATATCAAGACTGGTACATCATTTGAATTACTTGGAGATTTTGAGTTATTTTCGCTTGCGAAATACGTAATAAGGGAACCGGTAAGGCAAATTGAAAGCCAATTCTATTTTATTTTTTTGCCAAATAATAAACTGATATTATTTCCCATTGTGTTAAGTATTATAGGCTCATTATTAAACAGATAATACTATACTGAATACTAATTATTTTAAATGTCAACACAGTTATTACAAGAATGAATAGTCTAACATGTATTGCAGGATACCGTAATTTTATAAAGGCACTTTCTCAAATTATTTCTATAACTCTACCAAATTTACTCATCTTAATGGAAATGTATTCAATTTTATGTCAATATTCCAGGAAACATTTGACTTTAACGTCACATTACACTTATAGGCTCGACGCCATGTTTTAAACTAATAAGAGCAATAAAGCTTGTTTTAGGAAAGAATAGTTTATTGTAGGACAATAAGTTCCTAAAATATTTTACCGATTTATCGTAAAAAAGTCATATCGCTTTTATTAACAAAAAGTTATTTACGATGAATCACTGCGACATCGATACGCTAAAATAATAAACGATTCCGTACCGAACGAACCGTACCGTACCCTAAAAAACGAATATTGTTTTACCGGTCTTTTCGATGGTAGTTTTTTTATCGTAAACAAGTGCCTTCCTAGGGTCCAAATTTAATAAAACGTTATTGATTTTGTTATGATGTCAAATTAAATCAAATATATACTGAGATATGAAACGTGAGTGTTCAATGAGTTGGAATTTTTTTTATTATTATTGTTACTGTGTTATTAAAGTGTATTTGTAGCATACTCAATTATTACAGTTTTACGACAAATACGTATTTACAATTATGTCATATGTAACTGATGTGAAATATGGTACAATTATAAAATATGTAATTTAACATATCTATTAACTTTAATTTAACTTTAAATAAATCCATTTCAGTTTTATTTTAAGTAGGGGTTATCGATACCGATAAAAACAATTGATCGATGTAATCAGTACATCGATTATCGATACAGATGAGTACTTATCAACCGATATTTAATATTTTAAAAGCGTGCCAGAACGGACTAGATTATTAGTATATATTAGTTATTCACCTCTCACTTGAGTATAAAAACAAATGTTATCCTGCTTACACCACTGTCAAAATGTATAGGTGAATTGACATTAATTTATTGATTGTGTTTATTACAAAGTCATATGCGTATTATTCGCTACATTTATCGATACCTTATCGGTAAAGCTATGTTACATCCCTAGTATTCATAATAATAATTTACAATATAAAGAATAGCGTTATTCAGACGAGAGTGCTGAGTTCGTGCGTTTCGTGGCTCAGGTCTATTGTCGCTGGTGGAACTCCAGGTGTAGCGGCTCCCTCGCCAGGAGGTGTACTCGTTGGTGGTCTGAAAATTAATACGTTTAAATTATCAAAAAATAGCCAAATCCAATTTCAGCCGTTCATAAAACTTATTCATATTTTATACATGTAAATTTTGAATATCATAAAGTGAAACTAAAAAGTTATGAACCACAAAATTTGGGCTTCAATCACGGTGATGAAAGCTGAAAATCATTAAAAAATTAAAGATCATCTCATATGTGCGATTATTCTGAATTATTCTTTCAGATTCAGTTCGTCAGCTATTAAAAAAATATTTATACTTATTTTGAATCTGTTTATATCTTTGTTCAATTATACTGATTAACATATAGATAAAAATAGTTATTGGAACCTTCTCTTGCAATATCACAGCACCTCCAAGATGGGTTATTATGTCATATACACTGAATCAGCCATTGCAGATGGATTTAGTGTAAGACACGTACGCGTATACGCGTATACGTATGCTCTGTGATATAATTTTCCATCCGCTTCACTTATGTACAATAACCGAACTATATCCTCTAAAACACCACCAATATTATAAACTGTAGATTCGAATACTACTTTACTGGTGGTAGAGCCACGCTGAAACTATTACTGGTTTTAGCATGAATAGGTCAGCTCGCCTGGGGTAGTACCTCTCGTAGAAAACCGACGTGAAGTAACAGTGCATGCATTGTTGCGTTTCGTTCGGTCAGTGAGAGCGCCGGAGACCCAGCTCTCCTCCACTTTCCTCTCCCACTCCCTCCCCTAACCCTTCCCCCCAAAAGGTGGCAACGCACTTGCGACTCCTCTGGTATTGTTAGTGTCCATGGACGGTGGTGATCACTTAACATCAGGTAACCCACCTGTTCGTTTACCACATATGACATAAAAAAAAGAATAACATAAGATAATAAATACAATCCACTACATGGCATCCAAGATTCCACAAAAAAAATCCTGGCGAATTTAATGCTAGACAAACAGTTACCTTATAATAAACGGACCTCCCTGCTGTAACAAGGTTATGGGATGAGTATACGGTGCTCCGGTAACGCTGTGGAAACTTAAATTCCCCATTCCAGTATTATTCAAATGGCCATTCCCGATCAGCACACCGTTGGATGCGTTCAAATTAGGCGATGTCGCACTGGAAGCGTTCAATTCGTGTATACGAAACGCTTTGACTAAGTTCGTTTTCTCTTTCTGCCATACGAACACGTTGTGAACCATTGCGCAACCGCAGAAGATGATCCCAACTCCTATGAAGACTGATGTCACTATCGCCGGTGTCGAATGGAACTGTATGAACGTGTACAGTATTATACCTGAAATTATAAATATATTTTTGAAATTGAAACCTGTCTACATTGGACAGTGAACGGAAGTGAAATGTCACGTTCGGGTCAGTGATGCTGAATCGCGTTTACTCAATTCCACTCCACATTAAACGTGTTATAAGTTTTCACTTCTATCGTGTGTTCATAAACACGCATTCAGTTTTTTTATGCAAATTAACTACACCTGACTGCTGGTTTATACTATCCAAATAAACGGTCAATATTAACAGATCAATGAGATGTACAATATAGTTTTAGTGGAGGTAGAGCCACGCTGAAGCTATTACTGGTTTCAGCACTAACGGGTCGGCTCGCCCGGGGTACTACCACACGACCCACAGAAAACCGTCTTGAAGTAACATTCCTTGTTATGTTGCGTTTCGTTCGGTCAGTGAGAGCGCCGGATACCCCTCCTCCCCTCAGTCCCCTCTCCCTCTCCCATCCCCTTCTTCAAACACAGAATGGCAACGCACTTGCGACTCCCCTGGTATTGCATGTGTCTATGGACGGTGGTGATTACTTACCATCAGGTGTTCCACCTATTGAAACTATTGAAACCGGCACTATTGAAACTTAGGAGGTGATGGATTTTCGGAATGTTCGAATAATTGGATTATATCGAAAAACTATAAAATTTTTGGAGGTTATACTGATACCGGTGCGAAAACACGGAACAAAATGAGGAAAGGGTGATGGTCGAGTGTCAGATTATTGGACGTATCGAACTATAAAATAGTATTACATTTATTGACAACTATCCTTGCTATTTGTCATCGACAGTCACCGTTGTTTACGAACTGTACTGTGCTGTCCATCAGGTAGTGTGCAGTGATTTGGCCGAACCAGTGAAAAAAAGACTCAAACGAATTACCCAATGAATTCGGATAACAATGGGCTTAATTGGTGATTAGAATAAATACAGATTGCAAAATATATTTCGGCATCATAACTCCCAATGTAGTCTTAGCGAATTTTCGATCATAGGTTGCATCGTCGCTCAAAGCAACAATTGGATTTACAAAGTTGAAATATATAAGAAATTAAAAAACATATACTGACCCGTTAGAAAAACGGGTATTGATACAAAGAAGCCTCCGATGGCACACACCCTCGTTATCGCCGACTTCTGGAGATATTTGTTTGACCTGTAAATAAAGAAAAACACACACATATTTATTTAATAATCATTGGTACATCTAATATTGTGAATTTGGTATATATTATTTTGATTTTTGATGACAATTAATTGAATTGATTAAAACTACGCGAATTGAACCCTACGCAGAAGTGACTACATAAAAATGTTATGCAATTTTCCTTAAATAAATGTAACGTTTTGTTTATTTTAGATCTTACAACATAACGAGATAAATCAGTATTAATTGATATAACAGAGCGATTTATGTCTCGGAACTTGTTCCAATGTTTAAATTTAGTGTTGCCAGTTGTCTACGAAATCTGAGAATGTCCCATTTTCAAGTCAATTAGACGTTCCAACAAAAGTTCCCGAAAGCTGCGCAGAATACAAATTAAGGAATAGATACGTATTATATTATGTGTATAATATTCAGGATTCCGGATAAATGCCAATTTTAAATTTTTAAAAGGATATCTTAACGCTGTTTTATATTAAACTCTTGACTGTATAAAGCACAGGGCGAACTTGTTATGTTTTATTGATTATATCTATAAAGTTACTTTATATGCAGTTTCATCATATCCCAAAGAACATATAGGGCCCAAGAGTTTCTAATTTGATGTGGGACTCAAAACAGTAATCGTTTTTATTTAATTTTTATATATTTAACAATAACAACCAATCGAATAACTAAGAAAAAGACACAATGTTTCGTTTTCTAATTTTGAAAAGGGCTTGAAAGCAATCCATTTAGACCACGTATATGATTAAATTCATATTTTCTTCACTCCGATACGCGTGTGAATTAATCATCTCACGCTTAATTGATTAGCGAAGCTTGCAACCCTGATTATAACGGAGTGCACCTGTTGATCGAGTGTAGCTTTAACAATTTAAAAAGGAGGCATGGATACCTCGCTCAGAATGTGTTATATAGATTTTTAAATCGGCTGTATATTACGCTAAGAGCTTGCGGCATCCTTCCGCGTTATCAAGATCGCTTTTATTTACAATTTTATGTTTACTCCGCTCGCTGTTTATTATTTTATACGTTGCAATACCCAGCACTTAATGGTACAGTTACAACAGAGAACATTCAGTATTTATTATAAAATTTATACTCTATTTATACTAGTTTAATGTGCGTCAATATTTTCTCGCTTTGTCAAGTCAAGCCAATCATGGGAGAGTAACTTTAATAAATAGTAATACAGTTTTATATAATATTGTTCTTCCGGATTAAGTTGTTAATTAATTATTTTTAGTCATATAGAAAAAAAATGGCTAATGGAGTCATACTAATGTAATAGATACCATTTAGAACTTATTTGTAGGCTACTTTAAACATATAATCCCTTAGTACAATATTTTAATGCATCTTACAACTTCCATTAAATCTAGTCATATATTCACCCAAAAAGTATTTTTGCTATTTGTTTAATATAGATCCTATTTTTATATATTCTACTAGCTGATACCCGCGGCTTCAACTACAATGTCCTGCGTATACGCTCCACACCGCTTGCCCCACTTTTCCGATACAAGAAAACGCAAACCGCTAAACATTTAGGTAAATATTATGGTCGTTATATATATAAATTTCAGAAGAAATTCTCTAAATTGATAATTTTATCAAAACCGGTTGCGTAGTTTAGAGAAACTTAGGTAACATCTATTGACAATTGATGAATTCGTTCAAACAACCTATCAAGGATTTCAACTTATTTATATAAGTAGTAGTACTTATTTATGTATGTGTAAACCCTGAACAGGATGACAGATGGGGGTCCAACGGTTACATCGAGCAACGGTTTTCAACGCTTCGCTGATTGCAAGGGAATGTCGCCGTTAGTTTTTAATTTGTCAAGGCATGTTTCTTTCCCAATTGGTATGTAATATTGATAACAATTATGTATAATGAAATATAAAATGCGGGTTGACTATTTCTTATTTCAAGTTTTCGTTTTAACTGTATTTGTTTGTTAATAGGGCTATTATAAGAACATGATGGTGATATAAGACTCCGTGAAAAACGTAAATATAAATGAAAATTTGTATTTGGAAAATATTTAACTCCGAATTTGATGAGCTATAAATATTCACGATAAAACATCACAAAGAAAATCATTTATATTGTAGCAAAGCAAAGTGACTGCACTGTGCCTGATGGTGAGCAAAGTACAATCCAAAAACAAGGGCGACCACCGAGAGATGCGTTATCCCTCGCCGGTCACCGCTATCATGCCGGCCTGCGTGAGTGAACAACCTCCGTCCGTGTCCAGAGGTGACCAGTGTTAATAATCTCACCGGTACCCGAGCCACGGCGAAAGTCATTCACTACTGGATATGCATGAGCTGATCCTGAAACGCGACACGCAGAAGGAATCACTATTACAGGCTTTTTCGGTACATGCATGGTGGTCGCGACTCAGTCAGGCTTTAAAACCCTACCACCTCCGCTGTCGCCATTGCCTCGTTCGTTATTCAGCAAGGTGCACCACGTGCAGGTGGTTGACTTGGGTGTCTCAGGCTTAAGATGATATGCGACACCCCTTACACCCCTAGGATGACGACGCGACTTAAGTATGCGAGAAAAGTAGACAAGTAAATGGACTCAATTAATACATTCAGATAACTTTATTAGCCACTGTTCTTTTACATTATGTACCACGCGGACGGAGTCGCGGGCACAGCTAGTGACTAATATGCAAGAAATACGGGCACAGTTATTAACATAATACGTCTCAACTGCATCGGCATTTGTTTTATAAAAAACGACAGTACATATCTTTGTTACGTCATTTTTATTATTCGTTTTTGAAGTAAAAGTTCTTTAGGCGCGACTAGGAGGTAACTGGCTAATGCAACGGAGGTCATAAAAATGCGACATTTTCTCAACTAAACGAAATCATTTCAAAAGCGCGATAGAGACATATCAGTCTATTCACAAAATACAGTTTTAATGGGTTCAGTACTTCGATCAACAATAACTAGATAAAGAAAGGATCACGTACAAAATCGATGCTAAAAACTGTCCGCATAAATATATACTTATGTGTAGCTATTTGTTTACTAAGAAAGGGAGAAAAAAAGTTTTAAAACAGTTATAAGTTCAACCTAATTACAACCATAACACCTAGTAATAAAGTCAAAAATGTTCAAAATATTATCTAATACATACGATAAAACGAGCAAAGCAATAAATTACTCCCCTCACAAATGAAAAGACAACATAAACAACATTTAGTGTGAATTCAACCTGAACACGTAATGAACAAAATACGTTTTCCCGTCATTGTGCGTGTTTGTACGTGGCGGGGCCAAAAATTTGTATCACAGGTTTAAAATCGGTAATTTTGTTCAAAATTTGATATTATTTGTTAGTTTAAAGCTTAAAATATAACTTATTCAACATGTATTTAGCGAAAGTAAGATACTCCGGCCGTTAAATTGCTTTTACGGGTATTATGTTTGCATCTTTTGAATACACTGCGGCATGTGAAACGGGCTTACATTGGCTGTGTTTCAAACAAACTAAACAAAATAAGGGCACACGTTTCAAGTGAGCTGTTATTTACCGAGACGTATTTCGCGCCGACCCTTTATCTATATTGTTGATCGAAGGTTTAGTATTTCTTTTTTTTCTCTTTCTGTTACTTTATTACTTTCCTAATATTTTAAAAGTTTTAGAGTAGCAATTAGTTTTAGTATTTTATTTCTGTTTCTGTTTCAATTTCCTTGTTTTTGTATTAGTAGTATCTTTAACTATGTAAAATAGTTTAATATTTAGTTTTATTAATATTTAATTTATTGTTGGAGCATGCCGTGGTTGTCTCTAAATGACTAAATTTATAATGTATCACAATAGCCCTACCTTCTTATGTATTTACTAGTGTATGGTCACGTTGACGACCCTAAATCAATAAATAAATAGATCTGTTACGGCAACATGGCGTCACGTTTCTGTACCATCCGGTATTTAAATATTTTTGATTTTGTCAATAAACAGTTTATAAACAAAATTTAAAAAAATATGAAATTGAACAATAATAAAACTTATACAATAGAATTAATTACGTATATGCGGCCATCTGATTTCAATGTAATGTAAGTAACAAATTAAATCAAAAATTCATTATTTCTAGTACCTACTATCTATCAGCTAATTCGGAACTTAAATAACAAAAGAAATATTATTTGCAACTCTTTGTTATAAAGTAAATTAAATATAGAAACGTATACTATGATAAGTAACGAATCAATTAAATTAGAAGTTTTGGATAACCACGTTTACGCCAAAGAAGTTTTGTTTCAATCGCGTGTTACGATTACACGCATTCATTTTTTATGTATGTGTTTGTTATCTCTATTTACTATAGAGTAAGTAAGAGAAAGTATTGACAAAATCACCACGCCAATCCAGGATATACTGGTGATTTGAAACGGCGCAAAATCCACAATTATATTTTTTCCACATGTATTACACTTCTCAGGCACAGGTTTGCGCACGATATTTTTCATCACCATTTAAACTGTTACTAATTTTAATCAATAAATGTTTGCGAATTTCGAAAAATTCATTGATTGTTTCCTTGATTTAGTAAATATTATTCCTCTATTATGATACCATAAAGATTTTTTTACCATAAAGAGTTTTTAGATACCATAAAGAGATATATCAGCGCCTGTCCAAATTTAATAGCTACACAAATAACATTTATTGTTTTATATATTTTATCGTAAGGTTTTTTTTTTTTTTTTTCGAACTGACTACGCTATTGACCAAGCAAGGTCTTAACAGCTTCACCGGACTACTAAGGCGAGCGCTTAAGGCACTCAGCCGATTTTACTTTGACAACTAGCTCAAGGGTGCGCGGCACACCTCGGCTTTGGCTGTTGCCTGATACAAGAGCTAACCTAAGCTAAGCTAACTATTCATACATATATGAGTTGTTGAAACATATATGTGTACCAAGCATACATACCTCAACAACCCTTATATATATTTCGTATCGGATAATATTCTAAACTATTTCAGTTTGATAAGGGAAAAAATAAAACCCTTCCACCTTATTATGTGTAAGCGTGTATGCGTGCACGTGTGTGGAGGTGATATGTGTAATGTTGTCGCAGTGATGTAAGATTTTGTGTCACTGTATCGCGCGAGCAGCGTACTCAAGGGCTCCACGCCGAGGGAACGGACCTAGGCTTGAGCTGCTGCCGAGGGGGGCCTAGTCTGGTGTGCGGGAGTGAAATTTACCCTCAGACCACGGCGGCGTGATCTGTGGTTACGCGGGCGTGGGCTTATCTGTAAGGATTTATACTATTTGACTAGCTAACCGGTCACGCGTTTCATTGGCTCAGTTATTACGCGTGGAATTAAAATTATGATAACGTTTTTGATATTATATGGTTATGGATCTGCCTAAAAACTTGATACAGAAAAAGCGAGGTAACATAGTTGATACATTAACAGAACATGTGTACCATAAAATAAGCTAAAAAAACTGTGAACCACTTCAGTTGTGAAGAGACATCGCCCCACTGAGCGTTTTTTATCGTCCTAATCATGGCGAGTGTTCTGAAGAGTTGTTTGACCTCATTTCATCTTCTCCTTTCCACTATAGAACTACACGGGCGGGTACGCGTCTCCACAGTTTCAGAGTAGCAACTATCCCGGCAAGAACGAAGAAGTTCGAAAGAGCTTATTTTTGTGGTACTATACTGGAATCGTCTTCCAGCCAGTATGTTCCCTTTCTCTTACGACATGGTGTCCTTCAAACGAGGCGTGAAGAAGCACTTTTGCAGGTCGGCCTGATAGCGATGACTGCCATTGCTATTTAACACTGACAGTCGCCGTTATTTATAGACTATACTGTACTTTCCATCAGGTACAGTGCAGTCGTTTTGCTGAACCAGTTTACAAAACAAAAAAGATATTCAAAACTTAAACGTGGCGCCAGAAGATATCTATAACAGTCGGTACTACAGTTTTTTCTCAACAAACTAATTTAAAGCGCCATCTGTTCGACACTAATTAAACTTACAATTAATAACAATAATCAATATTGACATACATTTAATTTGTAATTAAAATTATTTAGGTCATTAATCGAAATATAAGTTATCGTATCTCTCAAGTTATATCAAATCATACATGACTGCCAACTTTCATGAAAATCGGTTGAGTAGTTTCACAGTTCATCGTTGACAAACATAATGACACTGGATTTTATATATTTAGATGAAGAGATAACTGTCGCGTTCTGGCAGTTATAAGACGTTTGCCGACCGGTTCGCGCTTTCTTTTTATCTAAGTCCAATCTTTTTTTTACGTTGGGAAATCCAAATCCCACGTTTTACATCAGCCGCTTTAATGGGGCTGTACGGCGTCGGTCTTGCAATCAGCTGTGCCCATTAAGTCCAACTTAACCCAACTGAAAACGTAGGACTCTGATCACGATAGAAATAAGGTAAATACTAAAATCTACCAAGTCAATGGTGGTAAGCGTTTGACTATTTGAACGGTGACCGTTATGAGTTGGTAAATCTAAGTTTCACTGGAAAATCTTAAAATATACCGTAGTTTGAGCTTGTATAGTATCAGATATATACATATATATCAATGGTGGTAGAGCCATGCTGAAACTATTACTGGTTTCAGCATGAATGCGTTTCGTTCGGTCAGTGAGAGCGCTGGAGGCCCTTTCCTCTCCTCTCCCTCTTCCTCCCTTAACCCTTCCCCCCAAAGCACTTGCAACTCCTCGCGTTTTGTTAGTGTTCATGGACGGTGGTGATGGTATATATATATAATATTCTTTTAATATAATATCTATTCTTATGTCAGATAATATATTCTTTTCTATTTATTTTGTAAGCAACATATTAGACACTGAATGTATCAGCTAGTGCTGCATTTAATACCAAAAAATACTACTACCACATACCTAATTATGTTTGAAATTTTAGTAATTTTTATCTTAAATAATTGCCACATTCTTACGTCGCTAATTACATTATGTATTTATTTTTACTATACAACTGGCTAACTGGAGGAGAACGCCTTGCAACATTAATTCAGTATTAAGTTAATCCAGTGTGCAAGACTAAAATATGTAATGAAATACTTCATTCATTCATCCGCACTTCATTGTCGTTTCGAAAATGAGATAGTTATTATAGAATGTGTAAAATCAAACATACTCAGTAAGTTTGTAAAACTCAGAATTATAGAAGTGGCATAATAACCCATCTGGCAAGCTGTAATCACTGTAAAAAACTATTACGACACACTTCATCTCGTGTGTAATAAACAGAGATGCATAATCTAAATTGAATGCGGTTGTAATCACGCGTCGCGGTTGATTGCATCATATTTTGCTTCCATTTACATTACTGGATGAATTTCGTAAAAGCAAAACTGTATTTGTTTAGATTGATTTCAAAACTTATCTTGACTGTCTCTTAGATCAACGCTAGCAACATATTGTGGAAAGAGGACAACGATGACCGTTAAAATTAGCCTCACTGACAGTCTTGACAGTCGGGCAAATTAAGAAAACCTTCAAAGTGGAACAATAAAACCAAATATGTAAAAACAATTAATTATTTGTAAAGGTAATTGGTATCAAGGTCTCATACCTTATTATGAAATGTGTAGGTTTCTTTCTTCTTTTTCTTGTTTTGGCTCCGCAGAAGCACTTGTCAGTGTCAATGTTTTATTTCAATGGAGATTATCTTGGAGAGATCTTAATGTGTCAGATCAAAAGTTTATTTATTTATTCATAAGATCGCATTATTTGATACTATATTTTGTAATATTGGTGGTATTTTGTGTAATGTAGTTTGGAACAAACATGAGTTTGCAATTACCAGAAAAAATATCAGGAAATTTCTAGCAATATTTCCACTGTGTTGATTGAACTTTTAAGATAAAAAGAAAATTTTCGTTCACATAATGTTTGTAGAATTATTGTGTGTAATCACACATAGGCATTAAATACGCAGAGCGGAGATATACATGATGGATAAATTAAAAACAAAAAAGATTACAACGTTCCTATAAAATGAAATTCTTTATATTTGCTATCTTTGCCCAGAGCTTGACTATTTTCAGAAGTTTTCAGAATGTATAGTAAGGAAGAGATAACCCGATAAATTAACTACACTCTACAGCATCAAAAATGTCAACAGCTCGCATCCCGTTAAAATGTTTTAAAGTTACGTAAATGTTTATTGGCTGACGAGCGACTTTATTTTTAATGTGCTATCAATAATACTATATTTCGTAATCCATTACCACATGCCTTTGCTACAGATATTTATGCCAACACAGTTCTGGGCATATGTTGCATAAAGCAGGTAAGTTTTACTCGCCAGTCCATTTAAATAATGAGGTCAGCTAATGTTTTTTCGGTTATACGATAAATTCATATATAATTTGTCAGTTTGACAGATTAAAAAGTTAATACAGAATACTATGAACGTCGATAGATTAAAAATATAATTCACGATGACAATAATAATTAGTAGATTCTGTGGTAACCAAGTATGATGCGAAATTAGGCATAAATATCTAAAATACAAAATGGACGCTTTAAGTTTAATGCTACTTTTAAATAGTTAATCAAATATTCAAATTATCTTTATAATGGAGTTACAAACATGACATTATAAGCGTCTATGTCGGTAGTGACATGGATTCCAAATTTTTATTCATTACGTGAGCCTCCTTAAAGGACGCGACCCTGGTTTTAGATATTATTTTTATTTCATGATTGACTTCCGCAAAATGTTATGTTATACTAGCATCCTCTTCTAATATCTTCTAACATCATTTACGCATCTGATAATATAGATATCATCAATTAAGGCAAATATAAAATCATGTTATCAATCTACGTTAGCGCTCACAGCGGCCGCCATTTTCTGAGCGTCAGCTGACGACCGGTTCTCACTCTTGGCCATCTACAACGAATTCCAAATAACAGGTAGCCATAAAGCTTGCATTCACGAGCCAACGAATCAAAAGCAACGCATACTGCATGACAATCTATAACCCTCTATATAAAACTTATAGCCAAGTGCATCTTTTTAAAATATTACATTTGATACTTCTTCGACTATCCTATAAAGTAAATAAGTTCAAGCACGAGCTCCAATCAGTTGGTGCGTGAATAATGGACTTTATACACATTGAACTGCTCGTAAGCATTCCGAACTCGTGAGATTTTCGACGTTTTGCTTTTACAATGTTATGGCGCGGCGGGAAGAACCGGCGGGAAGATTTGGCGCCAATATTTCTAGGAACGCGTGCTAAGAATGTTTTTATTCACATACATTTTAAACCTTCAATAATAATAACTGATCAATTTAAATTCTCAATTATTAAGTTTGTCTAAACGTGAAGGCACTGAACTAATTGATGGCAATTGACGAAGCATTGGTTTTGTCGTTAATGTATTCAATTATTATCACGACCCAATAATCACTACATATTATAAAACAAAGTCGTCTGCCACGTCTGTCTGTCTGTTCGCGATGAATTCAAAAACTACTGGACTGATTTCCATGCTGTTTTCGCCAGTAGATACAGTCAGGAAGTTTTAGGTTAGGTATAGGTAATTTGTCAAGTTTTTTTTATTATCAGGGCGGGTCTACGCCCGCCGGTACCTCTAGTAAGTATATAATAAGGTAAACATACAATCCTCAGAACGATTTTAAACTAGTTGGTAGCGCTGTAATTTGTTTATATTTTAAGATATGACTACATGCGTTTAATTCTAGAATGATCTAAATGTGTACTGAGTTTGTTTTCACAATGGTTGTTAATAATAATATTTAGAGAACAATGTCAAACATAACCATCATAACCATTTGATTACAAACAGTTCTTGATTTGAATGCGGCAAAAGGTAAACATCATACAATAATAACAATTAATTATCATATTTATTACTAAACATCAACACTGTATGACAGTGTTGCTCAATCTTTATTAACATTGAGCCTTAATATACTCTAATATGCTCATTTCGAATGACCAAAAAAACAACAAAAAAATTCTTTAATATTTCGTCATTAGAATGATTATTAAGTAGTAGGCCGCGCTTTGTCTATGCCGTTTTTCTTCTATCTTTGAAGTTATACTTCTTTTGGCGCGTTAAGGAAAAATGATGAGAGTAAATTGTACGATGCGCGCGCACACCGTCACGAAAAACCGACACTCTGAAGTTAGCTATAGTCAACATTTTGTTTCTTTGTATTAAAACTTTCAATGTATTAAATACCTTTTTTCTATTGTTAGTGTCGTTTTTTCTACAAACTTAGAATAAGGCGAAAGATAAAATTAAAGGAAAGATTTTTATCTTGTTACGCCAAAGAAGTATAACTTCTAACTCGTGTACATACACACTTTTTTTTTAATTCCTCGCAACTCTGTTCTTTTCAAAGTTTCACCTTAACTTCAATTAAACCAATGTTCCTTGGTACAATACACCTGTATTGATTTTTTTCGATATTTTTTACGTTAACAGATTTCAATTAATAATTACTGCAAGAAAACATTACAAGGAGACCTGGACACTCGAGAAATGTCTTTTTTATACTTTTGAGACGCATGACCGTAATCTAACCTGATTTTAAATGACAGTGTGGTACAAGATGTTAAACACACAAATCCTAGAGGGACTGCTTCTCAAGTACTTAGCGAAAGGTATTCAATCATCTAGCCGTATATAATAGCGAGACAAGCAGCTTTAAGAAAAGCCCTACCACCATACTCTAGCTCCGGCTTGTTTACAAGGATTCGAACCTAGTCAGCGATCACTACAAAATCGTTTGTATTGTTACATAATTTCATTAAAAATACAGCTTACTCGACTACGTCTCGGACCGCTAACACGTCGTGGGCAGGCGTAATCATTAAACTTGTATATTCCCACGGGAACAGGCTTTTGCCCTGCAGTGCAACTTTTATAGGTTGGTATTTGTTACCGATTTGTTATTCTTGTAGAAAATCAATAGAAATGAAAATATATATCGCGTAGCTAACTCACAAATCAATTTTAATTTCACGTTCTGTTATAAACACAGCAATTTTAAATGCCAAAGAAACGATAACGTTCCTACTTCAGTTATAATCTGTGTTTTATGAGTTCAAATCGTTTATCGAACTTCTGTATTTTATATACAACACTAGCTAACCATCCCAGCATTGCACGGGTATATCTACTAACAAAAAAAAAACAGATAAAATCTTTCCTTTATAATACGACTATGTAATTAATTTAATTAATTGGCAACTTAGTTACTGAACGTCAATATGGCATTAATGTCAATATGTTTCAATGTTTTTTTTTTCGAACTGACTACGCTATTGACCTTTCAAGGTCTTAACAGCTTTACCGGACTACTAGGGCGACCGCTTAAGGCACTCAGCCGAATTACAATATGCTTACTATCTTCTACCTTATGTTAATGTCTACGTCCGGTACCGCCATGACACACCCGAGAGGCGAGACTACAACGCCACCCGGGGAACCACTATTGACCTGCGATACCACGCTATTGACTTTATCGGGGTGTTACTAATGACCTCGAACGCTATTGGTGGAAGTTATCGGCTGTTCATTATTCATCTCATTGTGAGACTACATTGGTGAGAGTTCAGCATATAAAGGGCAAGATGTCGCTGATCTGGACGCACTCCTATGTGGAAGTTATTGTAAGGCGAATCTCTGGCCAAATGAATAGTGACAGTATCTACGAAGTGTTTATTGGCAATCCTGACTGCATCGACCCTATACGTGATTAGTGTAACACTTACTTACTTTTTTATATGTAGATTTTATAAACCAAATTTTTCATTCTTTAATACAACCCTTGGAATATGAAAAACTAAGATTAGCTACGCTATGCCAGGATATTTTTGGCAACACTAGTAATTTTTTGGCACTTGTGTTTGCACCGCTATCTTTTTTCGCAGTGTAACCTAACCTAACCAGACCGAGACGAAACTGTTTTGTTTTAACTTGAAAATCATCAAGTTGCTAATATACAAAATTACCAGTGATTGTTCGGAGGTGACACATAAAGTATGGCATTCCCAGCGAGAATGGCTCTGTTCGCGTCTATCAAGGTTCAAATTCTTTCAAATGAGCCAGTGTTTTCGGTGAAAGTAAACACCGTGGTGACAACCTTAGCGGTAGGGTTGTTTCTAAGCTCTCTTGGCTAACTACTACCCTCAAGGTGAAAACCAGACACCAAGTACTTACACGTGTGTACTGACTACTGCACTCGAGAGCCAGTCCAGCTTATCATGTTTACCATCTTAGACCGCACTGTCACTTAATATCAGATGAGATTAATAGTCAAATGTTAAGAAATATAAATTGTCAAGCCCTTACACTCTACAAGAACAACTGGAGCCAGTCTCATAAGGACGGCCCACAGAAATGAAAAATGGAAAAGCACGGCAAAATGACTGCACTGTGCCTGATGGTAAGCACAGTACAATCCAAAAACAATGGCGACCACCGTGCGACACACCACATCACTGGTCGCCGCTGTCATGCCGTGCAGCGAAAAGCTGGATATGCACAGGCTGATCCCGAAACGCGACCCGCAGAAGCGAATCACTATGACGGGCTTTTTCACCATATACATGGTGGTTGCGACCCAGTCGGGCTGTATAACCCTACCGCTTTCGCCATTGCCTCGTTCGTTATTCGTAATCGTAATTATTTAATACTAGTATGGTTTTCACATCTATTGGCTCTTCTAGAAATAATTAAATACGTTTTTATACAGTTTATTAATCAATCAAACATATGACGGGCTGCACAAGCTCAATACATTATATCAATATTACATGAGCCGCAATATACTACGCGTCGCGTCGCCAGTCAAGTGCAATACGTCACGAACATGTCGAGGTCGTCGGTGACGCGAACCCATAAGTTTTTTCTTATCAAAAATCTCTCTACGCGACTAAAGAAGTTTTCATTTAAATAAAACTAAGAGAAAATATCGTATTTTGTGCTTATACATTTAGTTTATTATTTGCTATGAGTAGTAAATATCGACTTTACGCATTTGTTGCACGTAAAAGCGAAATTCCAGCTGGAATTTTGTAACGCAAAACGTCGTCAAGTATTTCACAGCTGTGTGTTAGATCGCAGACGGTATTATACAAAATATGCTAAACAGTTAACACAATAAAACATGAAAACTGTTACCGAGATTTGAAGTTTGTTTGGGAGAAGCATCTGATTAGAGAAAACATATTTACTATAAAATAACAGGACATTACCTTATAATTCTAGTGTCACTTTTGATGTATCAAAAATGGTCAAACGGTAAATTTTTTCATACAATCTAAAGGAAGTGCAAAGGAACTAAAACTGGTAATGCCGCAAATGAACGTCTGTAGCATAGTCCGGTGAAGCTGTTAAGACCTTACTAGGTCAATAGCGTAGTCAGTTCGAGAAAAAAAAACGTCTGTAGCTATTTTAAAACAATGAAAGCAACACTAAAACTATATATTATTTAAATGATTAGTGAATTATTTAAATCGTTTGGATTTTTTCTTTTGTTTTTTATACATTTTTTTTATTAGTAACTTTTGTACTTTTTTATTTTAATTGGATATTATATTCATTTTCTCTAATATTATGTATGGGTAGATATTATTGTCATCTCGGTTTTTTTGAGAAGTAATATAACATAAGACGTGTTTCTATTCAGAAGGGTAGTACTTAAATTATTATTGAATACTTAAATTAAACCAGGCTTAAATGAATTATATAAGAGTAAACATTTATTTTTTCATTGACAATGCAATCAAATAACAATAGAAATACTAATTTATATTTACGACTTTATATGTACGACTCTTTTTTTCTTAAATAACAAGTTACCTTAAACAACCGCATTTTAAAATTAAGCCTGCTTTACATCTCACCTATATGTGTAAAAAAAAACGCGTGAGAACGCAACGCAAGATAACACACGTAACACCCAATTGGCACACAGAAGCCGTACGAAATTCCACAACATTATGAAGAGAGCAAATAAATCCGAGGACCGTTATAAATCATTTCGTCTCGTCTGTTACGAAACGTACCGCACCTAAAACTACCTGAGGAACCTGCACCTCTCATTCAGAGATTCGACGAGGTATCTCACATATTTTAAAATATGATTATCGAATAACAAAAGACCCGTCCCTTAATCATGTATTTGGTGCGACCGAAACAATACTACACACATCTGCAAATCTAATGTGTCTGTACTTTTTAGATTTTTGTAGAAAAAAAACTGGTGCAGATGTCTAGGAATAAATAATCATTAGATTGTACAACATACATAAAACAAAGCCCCCTACCACGTCTGTCTGTCTGTCTGTTCGCGATAAACTTAAAAACTACTGAACGGATTTTCATGCCGTTTTCACCAATGGATAGGATAATTCATGAGGAACGTTTTAGTGAATAATTTGTCAAGGATTTTTTCATAATCAAGGCGGGACAACGTCTGCCGGGCCCGTTAGTTAAATATATTTCAATCAATTTTAGAAATATCTGTTTGTATGAACACGCATCACGGCTAAAATATTTCGTTCATGATAAAAGTACTTCAAGATTCAAATCATATCTTCGAGTAACATTTAATCATTGTTTCATTAAAATCGGTTCGGTCTATCGTAAGTTATTGCACTTTTAATGACGACGCGACTAAATTTCACGCGGTCGAAGACGCGGGCGCAGCTAGTGATAAAATATATGTTTCAAATAGACAAATTTCGATTATGTATCATTAGAAGAAAGCAACAAAGATAAAATGCATATATAGTCTGAATTCAATAGAGATGCACTCAAACACACAACAGTACAATCATACACTTTTCATTAGATATGTTCGCCATCGAGCTTTTAAATTTAAAATGACAATTAAACATATTATATATCCACGACTATTTAAACAACATTCAGTAAATTATATCTCAATATTCTTGATTATATTTGCCATCTTGTTTTCTTTTCCATACGTTAATTTTAGTTTATATAGATAAATTCATTTATATTTTTTCATTTATTCTTCTTCTATTTTCTTTTTCAATATTACTGATAGCGTAATTTGTATCGATGTGATAAAGCATTGTAGGTTTTAAGTCTTGTATACTCTTTCTTAATATTGTTATTATATTATTCATCTGACTAGCAAGCATACCATAATGTTTAATAACTTCGTTTTTAACCGGCACGAAAAATTGCAAGGCTAAAAAAGCCCATCAGACTTCGTAAGTATATAATAATAATCATAAATACAGTGGTACAACAAAATAACCCCAAGGAGGGTTGATGTCAGGCAGGCGGCCGATCGTAAAAATTAAGCCAAATCATATACCACAACATGACAAACATCTTGTACCGACCCTAATTATGTGGGATAAGGGTAGGAAGAAGAAGAAAAAGATTATTCATTTGACTGCTGACTGCTGTGTTAACCACAATTGTAAATAAATCAGACTAGAGTATTGCATATATTAATACCAGTATATGACTGAGATAGTTACAGTATTGAATAACAACAGAGACTCTAAAACATGAGAACGGCGTGTACAGCTGCGGCCAAACTAATATAAATAAAAAACTAATATAAATAAAAATAAAATAAAAGGGCGTTGATTCCATGTAAATTATGAAATAATAAGGAAGCATTATATAAGTTAATTGCATCGAATGTATATTATTATTGAAGCATAATTAGATAGCTGACGTGATGTAGATAAAAAAATGTCTTTATCGATAAAGAAAGATGTTCTAAGCCGATGCGCAATTGAGAATACCAAAATTTTGCTACAAGTAGGTAAGTCTATTCTAATTTGCGATTTTGATGTCAGTGTTTAACGATTTCTGCAATCGTATCGCTTTTGCGAAATACGTACATTATAAATGATTGCATTTTGAAAGACTCTATAACTTATAATATAATCGATATAACTTTTTAACTTATTCTACTTTTCCTTCCTACCTTAACAACCATTACTCTATAATGAGGATAGCTACTGCTATTGTTAGTTGCTAATATTATTACAAAGTGTCTTATGATGACTTCAATGTTCCAACAAGATGGTAGCCTTATTGTTAGAACTTTCCAGAGAGTTTTATAACATCTCATAATCCATACTGCGTGTTATTTCCCAAATAACTGAACTATTTTTCATAAGACGTTACCAATAACGTAAAATATAAATTGAAATAAGCCAAATTTATTAATAATCACGAAAATATGAAAATATGAAGTGGGATCAAATAAACGATTTTTCACCCCCTTAGGGGTTGAATATTTTCTTCAAATTTATATGGGACCACCTCTGAATATAATCGATTCAAATAAAAAAGAATCATTAAAATCGGTTCATAATTGACGGAGATATCGATAAACATACATTGAAAAAAAATACACACAACCGAACGTAGTAACCCCCTCCTTTTTCGAAGTCGGTTAAAAAATAAAAGCCATTACACGACAGAATAAGATTCCACCAAAAACTCCTGCCATTCATTAGTATGACACAATACGCTGACCTTTGCACCACTGGACAGGCAGAGAAATGACGCGGCTAATTGTAAAATAATTGGTGATTTATATGTCGCGGATTGACAGCGACAACCTTATAAGCGCAGTAAAAACAGTTTTGAGTCTTAAAAATGTACTTCTTGAATACTACAGTTCATTCAACCATTTTATTTTTAACATTAAAAAATTCAACAGCCATTAAATCAATAAGAATCTTGAGAAAATATTATTTAACGGGTTTTTACAGTAAACTCTCGATATTAATTTAATTTATGCATTAAATAGTGCAGTTTCAGTCGTATTAATTACAATATTTATGTGTTAATTTATTATTAAAGTTAATCAATGTTAGTAATGTCAGGATGTGACGTAATACATTGAGGAACGTCACGTGATTGGTCAAAATGGCTTCTACAAACAATATTTTTTAGGTAATCATTTTATAGCGAAGAGAGAGTCAAATTTTGAATAATTAATCAGATATGCAATAATTTATTTTTTATAATGCTGTGTTTAAAATCCCTTTAGTGAAAGGTAAGACTAACACAGTAACATTTTATTTAAAATATCTATACTAATATTATAAAGCCGAAGAGTTTGTTTGCTTAAACGCGCTAATCTCAGGAACAATTAGTTCTATTTGAAAAATTCTTTCAGTTATAGAAAGTCTATAGATTGTATATCATCACGCTAAGGATAGGAGCGTAGCACTAATAAAGAATGTTTCAAAATCGGGGTTAACGTATGGTTTTTTTTTAATATTTTCATCTTCTTCACAAACGAAGTCGCGAGTTAAAGTTATCGTTAGTCAAAATAAGTATTCCACGCGGTCCCAGTCGCGGGCAGAAGCTAGTATTATTATATAAGCTCTAATACTTGCCTATTAGTTAATGTATGATATTATTTTTAAACGTAATATAATTGGACACGTTAATTATGTTAATATATGCGATATTATGATATAGGAAGTCGGAATAAACGAGATTTTGGTCCGGTCGAACGTAAAATTATGAAACAAGTTTAAAATTAAAGCAAACGATTTTTCATCAAACGAAACGCGTATTACATATGGTGCATTAATACGGTAAACATTGGAGTTTAAGCTTTTATCTGGTATGATTAGTTTTGTCGTAAATTTTTAGGTTATGTCCGGCGTGTTCAACCTTTTGAATATACTTGTAACTTTTTAAAAAAGAAAAGTAGTTTTTTTTTTCTCGAACTTTCTACGCTATTGACCCAGCAAGGTCTTAACAGCTTCACCGGGCTACTAAGGCGAGCGCTTAAGGCACTCAGCCGATTTTATTTTGACAACTAGCTCAAGGGTGCACGGCACACCTCGGCTTTGGCTGTTGCCTGATACATGCAATTCGCGATCTATCTGAGCTAAGCTAACTATTCATACATATATGAGTTGTTGAAACATATATGTGTACCAAGCATACATACCTCAACAACTCTTATATATATTTCGTATCGGATAATATTCTAAACTATTTCAGTTTGATAAGGGAAAAAAATAAAACCCTTCCACTTGCCTGTGTATGCGTGTACGCGTGCACGTGTGTCGAGGTGATATGTGTAATGTTGTCGCAGTGATGTAAGATTTTGTGTCAATGTATCGCGCGAGCAGCGTACTCAAGGGCTCCACGCTAGGGAACGGACCTAGTCCTGAGTCGCTGCCGATTATTTGAACACGCATCACTGATAAAGTACTGCGTTCACGATAAATCCTTAATTAATAAAATACAAATATTTATGATGACGCGACGTCAATATGAGAGAAAAGTACATAAGTAACTGGCCTTCATACATTCAGATGATTTTATTAGTCACTGTTTTTTTACATTAGGTTCCGCGCGGACGGAGTCGCGGACATAGTTAGTATGAAATATAATTGTTTTCGTATATAGGTATAACAGTGAAGTTTCGTTATTATTTAATTTATTTATCGACAATATATTTATGTTATGATTTTAGTTTCCTCTACGTTTTCCGTTAAGCAAAGACATAACTATCATGTTTATTATTCATCTTTTTTGTATGTTTGTATGTCTGATTGGATTTAACCCAAAAACTACTTTACCAATTTTTGGACATCGTATGTGTTTAAAGTTTTTGTAATTCTTAAACTTATAGACTATAAGAATTATAAATAATAGTTGTCCATAAATATATCTAGTTTCTAATGGGTATAATAAATCGGTTCCAATTTCACGAAAATACGTAGAGACGAAGTGGGTGAAAATCAAATAAACGATATTTCACCCCTCAGGAGTTGAATATTTTCTTCAAATTTATATGGGACCACCTCTGAATATAACCAATTCAAATAAGAATCATTAAAATCGATTCATAATTGACGGAGATATCGATTAACATACATTAAAAAAAAACATTCAACCGAACGTAGTAACCACCTCCTTTTTCGAAGTCGGTTTAAAAGAACTCCTTTGCTACGTCTGTCTGTTCGCGATACACTCAAAAACGACTGAACGGATTTTAATCCGGTTTTCACCAGTAGATAAAGTGAATCATAAGGAAGGTTTAGATATATAATTTGTGAAGTGTTTTGTTTTAGTGGACGCATTGGTTAAAAATACAATGCAATCATAATAAATATCTCATCAAAATAAGCATATGATACGTAATTATTTCGAAATTAAAAAAACCCACAGAAGTTCGACGAAATCATGGAATAAAATGCAACTAACGCAAATTCCTTGACATTTTATTCACAATCGCATTCCGAAAACTTTTTGCTCGTATTTCACGTAGCCAAGGATAGTTTCATTGTGGTCGTAAGGTAAAGTATAAATACTTTCGCGTCATAGCTGTATCCCTTTTACTCCTATATAAATTAGACTTTAAAAGAAAGAGACACTTTACATGTACCTTATTGTTATAGCATGTAACCCGGTACAAAATACATGGTTTTGGTTTAGCATATAATCTTGGGACATGATCTGAGAATACGCAATATCTATATTTACCAATATCTATACATATAATACGAATGTATATCTAATGTCTTTATACTTTTTACATGTTGCGAATGATAAAAAAATTACTAATAAAATATATTTCAATCATTTTTAGAAAAGTCTGTCTGTCTGTTTTGACACTCATCACTGCTAAAATACTGTGTTCATAATAAAACCTCTTCAAGAAAATCATAAAGAATCTTCGAGTAACATTCAGTCTTTGTTTAATTAAAATCGGATCGGTTTATCAAAAGTTATTGTAATTTTAATGACGACGCAACTTGAGTACGAGAGAAAAATAAATGTAGGATCTTAATACATTCAAATAATTTTATTAATACTGTTTTTTACGTAATTTGTATGTTTGTTATACTTTCACATCTTAATAACATAAGCGATCATCATGACATTTTGCATGAGCGTTGTGTCATGATTTCTATTTTTGTAATTAATTGTAATGATTTAATATGGCCTTTGTAATATGATTATTGACAAAAATGATTTAAACGGACTTACTTCCAGTACCGCTACAACAGAGACGCGACTGGAACTTTAACCCTTTTTTTTAACGTGGGGAAATCCCTTATGGATACGCCACTCCCTCGGGGGAGAGAGTGGGTTATGTCCGACTCGCACGGAGTAAAACCCCACGGTGTACGTCTGCCGCCAGAGTCGGGGCGGCACGAGATCTCTACAGATTTCATCGTGCCGCCTCAGCGGTTGGCCCAGCAGCGAAAGCGCCGCCGCCGGACCCTGTCTTGTTAGGAGACAGCCGGGTACACACCGGCCGTCTCCTCCGTCCGCCGGACCTGTGCAATGGGAGGATGGGCCCCCCGACACATCCTCCCTAGGTCCGGTTACGGTGGAAGGGGGCGGCGGTCGAACTGCCGCCTCCTCCTGCCTGTCCTCCGTTGGCGGAGAGGGCCACTTAGAGGATCGTCCTCGCGGGCCTTCTCCGCCGCCTCCTTCTGCGAGACGACTTCCTCGCAGAAGAAGGCCATTGCGTTCCACGCATCCTCGCTGTCGAGCATGGCCGTAACCACGCTCGACAGCGAGAGATCTTCTCATACCGCCGCAGCCAGAGTGCGGCATTGCTTCTCCCACGCAGCACACTCAGAAAGTGTGTGCTGCGCGGTGTCCGGTTCAACGCCGCACTCGTGGCATACGGCGGTCGGCTCCCTGCGAGCTATCCGGTGCAGGTACCAAGTGGAACATTAACCCTAGCACCACCCTATTATAGTGTTCGGCATATAAAAAGCAAAATGTCGTTGATCGGCGGGCACTTATATGTCGAAGTTATTACAAGGTGAAACTCTGCTCGTATAAATAGTCACAGTGCCTAAAGAGTGATAATTCTTTTTTTATGAACGCCGTTAAATACGTAACAAAAAAACGTAGTCCGGTGAAGCTGTGAAGACCCTGTCGGGTTAATGGCGTTGTTAAAAGTATAGAATAGGGTATAAGGTACCTTTCGCCCAGAAAAAAATAAAGGTAAAATCTACTATAACTTGAACGAAGTTACGGGCATAAACTAGTAAACTATAAGAGATATCAAATGCGTAACCCCGAGAGGTAGATAGAATACAGGGATAATTGTTAACATAGCGTGTCCGTACAACCTAGTGGTTATTATAATATAGATAAAATTATATATTCAAATACACCCAATTAGTTTAACAATGATGCTCAAGTACGGTTGATGCTTGCCGCTTGTGAATAACTTAACTGAATTATGCATGTCTAAGGTTTCTATTACACTATCTATAGTCCGAGGCTTCGTCCGCGTTATTTTCCAATAAAAAATGAACGACAATAGAATACAGAACTTATTTATACGTTTTATATATAGTAGTGATTGGATTGCAATATTAAAGAAAAAAAAAGAACTACTGAACAAAACATAAAAAAGAAATCTAGGAAGGTTTTGTCTCATTGTCTATTTTATAACAGCATCAACATTCAGACTGTAAGATACCCACTGCAGGGCCATAGGCCTCTTCCCGAAAGAAGGTATGGGCATAATCACCACGCCACGCCCACGATGTCTTGGCGATTTTAAGGTTCGAGTAATCCAGTTTTTTATTTTCCCATTTACGGTGACAAGAACATTTCTCAGCTTCAGGTTTCCTCATGATGTCTTTTTTCACCGTCAGGCGATAGTGTTACCAATGTAAATGAGTGAAATAAATAAATATTAAAAAAAAAAACTTATATGGTCATAAATTTTACCAATCATAGATAGTTCAAAATCCATTTTATATCATCATATCTTATATATTAATACGTGAAGCCTAAACTTTGTATCCCTTTTTGAGAGAAATGCGCGAACGGATGAACGTGAAATTTGGCATAGTTAAAGTTTATATTGAGGAGATGTGCAGAAAGCTATTTATTTTATATAAAATGCATTAGAAGTACATTAAATAAATTAAAATATGCATTACTCACACTACTGCTTGAATTTTACACAACATATGCACACATGTAAATAAAAAAGACATTTTGACATCTGTCAATAAAGGACTTCAAAAAAGGTTGTGAAGGAGGTTGCTATGCTCGATTGTATGTATTATTTTACACTTACGTTCCAATTACCCTTTTTCATTCTACATTCAACAATGATATATTATAACATACAACTATTATTATAATAATATTTATCCCTTTAAAAAATCAATGAACAATGGACACCCACTAGTATACTTATATTATAACAGAGAACTACAATATAATCCTAACTAACATTATAAATACGAATATAAATTTGTTTGTTACGCATTCACGCCTTAACTACAGAGGGATAGACTAAATATACATCGACGCGGACAAAAACGCAGACAGAAGCTAGTATTTTAATAACCGCGTCCTATTTCCATTTATTGTTATTTATCTCCTTAGTGTCACCTATATAAACACATAAATAAATACCAGGCGACTGTTTAGACAGTAGCAATATTTATGGAGGACAATTTGCACTCGATTCTCCTTCTGAATCAATTAAAAAATAGGTGCTTAATATTTTCCCTAATTATCCAGAAAAACACAAAACTTATACACAATCCTCGAAGCGTCCATGTTAAAGCACAGTGTCAATGACCGTCGGGTGATTTCACATTCATTTGAAAGGGAACGCGGGAACGTCAGGAATAAAATAAAAGGGTTCATTGCCCGTTTTACTATCGAAAGTTTTTAACTCCGGGTCGGCCATTGTAGCTTTTGGCACCGGTCATTGCACTTAGGTTTATTATTCTGAAAGTCTTACTTAAACTTTAACTGAAGTTTTCTTCGTTGTTTATTACTATTTGTTTTAATATTCATATCCTAGAATACTGTGAGTGTCTTTCTTTTCACCTGGTATAAAGTGTATTTTATTTGTTTAGGCTAATTCCAAAAAATTGAATATTTAATGAAAAAAGTCCTTCACCATTTTGTACAACTTGCGGAATTATAGATGACGTTCACCAAATTCTAACGGAATGCGGCAGGAACAATAATGTTAAAATAAATTTAATTAAAAAATGTAATTTAAATAAACTGGATGTCGGCATGTTCCATGGTATTTTAGCAAAACCTTCGAGTGAGGTTGCTAAAATGCTATGTGAAATGAGTGAAAGATGATTTTATAAAAGAAGATGTATGAAAGGCTTTAACATTAGTATAATTAGGTTATGATGGGGCTGATATGACTAGAGTCAAAAGCCTCTAAATTAAAGAATAAATAAAAAAATCTTCGGAATGGTTGAATTCATTTTGACGAGGCTTTTAGAAGGACGTATAGGACATTTTGGAGTATTATTAAGCAATAAAATTACGATTTCTATAAGGGTTACGCAAAATTAAAGCCGCTTGATACGATTGAACATAACCCGTTCTAGCCTTATAGGTTTTCAATTGAAGGGCACAGACGCGCCAGACCGCACGCTTCCGAATATCACCTTACTTCCTTCAAGGAAGTTATAGATTTTAAAGGTCGTTTGTAAGGCTTCGCGGAATTTCTCGTCTCGTATGACATTAACCAAGTAGTGAGCTCAGTTTACATAAAATTAATATGCAATATGTTGCATTGCAAATTAAAACATCTGCGCATCGAAACTGTAAACGATTTTTGACATGATAACGTCTAATAAATCTATGAACGCCGGCTGCACGCACGAAAAAGTCGAAAAAGCACTCATTGTCACGTTCCGCCTGAGCCGCGCGTACAAGCGAGATCCCTGAACAAATGATAAAGAGGCGCGATCGGCCTAAGCGTTCGGTTTGTGCCGCATCTATCTCTCTTCCACTCCATCGGCCGATGCTTCCGAGTCGTTATCGCGTAAAATTATCCATCGTAAACCGACTTTACAGACAACCAATTTTTTTTAAATACTTTATACGTTTGACCACAATCTGATGATAATGATGACATAGTCTGAGATGGCAAACACGTCAAACCTAGAGAAGATTAGCTCTCAAGTGCGCAGCTGCCGGAACACACTAACAGGTCCTTGGCGACAGACTTTCAGCTTAAGGATGGTAGCTAGCCAGGCGAACTAACAAAAAGCCCTACCACCAAAACTAAACTAAAAAAACTATCGCGATATCTTAATTTGATATAGAATTATTAAAGCTTAAAGAAACTACGTGCTCAGCGATATCTGATTCCTTGTCGTAGAAAAGTGGGGCAAGCGGTGTGATACGCATACGCAGCAGAGGAGAAGTAGACGGATATTTTTTTTTACATAGATTATTTTTTTAACCGAAGTATATATTCGCTTTCATTTTTAAAAGTTTTTTGTCTATATATAAAATACTAGCGGGCTCGGCGGACACGGTCCCGCCTTGACAATAAAAAAAAAGCTTTGTCACATTATATACCTAACTCTTCCTCATGAATCACTTTATCTACTGGTGAAACCGTATGAAAAACCATTCAGTTTGTCGCGAACGGATGGACAGACGTGGCAGAGGTCTTTGTTTTATAATATGTAGTGATATTGTTAAAATAAGAAACAATGCAGACGAAGTCGCGGTTAACTGTTAGTACTCAATGGACTTATGCATACATATGAGCGATCGTGCATTAATTATTTATTTATTAGTAGATATAAATCAAGGCCAAGAATTTCTAGAAAGCTGTATAGTTCGTTAAAACTGGTTCAATATGTTAAAATATACATATCTATTTTATTTTTTGGTCACAAATAAATACTCCTTTTACTTATTCTAAAGTAAAATACATAAACCACTCTATTTTAAATATAATATTTTGTGGTAACGGCAGCCTACGACTCCATTTCAAATCAAAACGAATCAAAAATACTTTCCTTATTAAATTTATTCCCTACAAAATAACCGCTTGTGAACGTCAAAACTACCACCCGTTCGGAAAATAACCCCTGCATCGAGATAAACCGAAAAGAAACTCGATCGGGTTTATCTTTTTAACTAGATTCTGCCCGAGACTTCGTCCACGCAGCGGAAGTACTCAAAACGAAGAAAACAAAACGATTTTCAAACATTCTTCATTATTGCTCCGCTTCTATTGATCTTAGCGTGATGATAAATTCCTCGATAAATGAAATAATTTTTCGAATCAGACCAGTAGTTCCTGAGATTAGCGCGTTCAACTACACAAACAAACACTCAAGCTTTATAATATTAGTATAGATATACATACATTTAAAATACATTAACGATGCAATCGTTTTTAGTGAATGCACAGAGAGAGGTGTCAACTCCAGACATCACTATTGTTCACATATTGACGCACTCTATAATAGCCCTTTAACACCAAACCCGCTTGACATGGCGCTTAAACGTACAGTCCGGCAAATTATTATATATAATATATTATTATTATACAAAGTCATATATATACATAATATATAAGAAATATGTATAGGTATATAATTCTGACATTATAAGTAGCGCATGCCGAGATATTTCTCAGATGGCAGAAGTTCTTCAAGATTAATTGACATTTAGCATTATATTTAAGCTAATTTCAACAACACCTTTATAAATTACAGCCTGTGTTATATGTGTATTATATACATATAATAGGCATGTAAAACTAATGTGTCTGTACTTATTAGATTTCTGTGAAAGCATTTGTTGCAGGTGTTATATGAATCTAGGAAAAAATAATAAAATAAATTTCAATCTTTTTCAGAAATGTCTGTTTGTTTGAACACGCATCACTGTTAAAGTACTACGTTTACGATAAAACCTAAGAGAAAATCATAAAGCATATTCTCGAGTAACATTTAATCTTGGTTTTATTAAAATCGGTTTATTATATCAAAAGTTATTATCATTTTAATGGCGACGCGATTTAAGTAAGAGAGAAAAGTAGGTAAGTAAATGGACTTAATACATTCAGGTGATTTTCTTAGTTACTTTTTTACATTAGGTGCCACGTGGACAGAGTTGCAGACACAGCTAGTGTAAAATAAACGACTCCATTATAAAAATACCAAACACATAATCCAAATATATTGATAAGATGTAGTAACCAGTGTGCAAAAAAAAAGAAATAACACTGGCTGGCGTAATAAACATTTTGTCGCATAATGTTAACTTTTATGTAAACAAGGGTCATACAGTGATTTCATTAACTTCGTATTGCTTTACACAAATAGGTTAATACTTTTTAATGCTGCCAAGGATGTCACGTTTCGTAATTTGCTTGTTTTCACACTGTCGACATTTCTATGTTGGCAAAGACGAATTGCTTGATATGATAAAAGGTAACGTTTTATATTTTTGGGTCATTATTCTTTGATACAATATTGAGAATTGTGGAAGTCATCATTTGAGGTTGAACTTTGACCTTGAATAATTTTTAAACAAAACGACTTATCAAAGATGATAATGGTAGAGGTTTTTCTAAGTCCGCCTGGATAGCTCTCTCTCTCTTGCCCATCTCTCTTCTCCATCTCGGTTTGTCGATGCTTGACGCTTCACCTCACTCCAAGCAAGCCCAATTTTCGTACACTCTGCAAGCACAGATCTTCGCCAGTTTTGTCTAGGTCGACCACGTTTCCGCCTGCCTTGAGGATTCCAGTCCAATGCCTGGCTAGCTACCACCCTCAAATTGAAAATTTGTCACCAAGCAGTTGTAGGTATGTTCCCGCACACGCACTTGAGGTACCAGTCCCTCTACTTTTAGCGTGTTTTAATCTTATAAACCACATCACCATTTAACATTAGATGAAATTGTATTTGTAAAGTATAAAGGTATTTAAAAAATCACATCAGACCCATTTGAAGATCCTTCAGTTTCCTACAAGAATATATATCGCTTTCTACAATACGCTAATTCGTTAGTATGCAATAAAATTCCAGATAAAAAGAATAATTGAAAGTAGTTTTAATCAGGATTCAAAAACCGCGAAAAGGTGCCCGGTAGCTTTACCGGATTTTTTTTCATCATGTTCAACGATATTTTCATGGTAAATAGAGAAACTTATTTTTTGTTTACCCATATGGTATCTATGCTTGCATCTACGCCCGCGCCTGTTTCTTTTTTTGGCAACCAATCTTTTAGATTATTACTACTATTGTCGAGTAGTTAATATTATTACAAGTTATGTCGGGCGATCATTTCAATGTCTATGTTAATGTTCCAATAAGACGGTGGCTCCCTTGTTACAACTTTCAAGGAAATTTTTGTGGCATCTCAAAATTCATGCTCCGTGGTGTTGTTTTCCATTCACTTCACTTATGCGTAATAAACAAACATAAAACAACACCAATTTTACACAATATAGAGTCAAGATTATGAATTAAATATAAAATCCATTACACCACAGACTAAAATCCCGCCAAAAACTCCATCCGCACTTGTTGTTATTTATCGCAATAAATATTCTGTTGCAAATATATTCTGTGTTGAAATATCTACTAACAACAATTTTCATACCCATCGGTTGTACTGTGTTCAGTGTACAGAAGTTTAGTTGCAGCAGCGCCACCTACTGACGATTTATAATAAACTGGATACAAAACATTATCCATGATAAATCACTCAGGTGCGTCAACTTTCCTAGAATTAGTACAAACAATTTTAGATTTAACGATCTATATATGTTCCAATGTTTGACCATAACCTCACCTTATGATAAATGGCAATGTGCCCTAAGATGGTAATATGGTAAGCCTACAGAATTGGCATTCTAGAGTACATGCCTGAACACACCTGTAGGTGGTTAGCGACAAATTTTCAACATCACGGTTTTGCTCACATTGCTGTTGTTTTAACCATATCCATCGCGAACAATACTACTTTTGGCGATAAGAGGTCCTTAATGTTCTTTTCTGTATCCCTAGCAACGTGCGTAAAAAAAAAAAAATATTAATCGGTTAAGTAGTCAAAGTGTGTAAGCGTAACAAACAGACTTAACTAGTTAGAATGTCATAATTTATGTGATCTCTATACTTCATGTCATAATTATCACATTAAATTAAATGTAAATATATAAAAAATCAGAGTCATGATGTTTGTCCATGAACTCCAAAACTACTCAACTGATCTTCATGAAAGTTAGCATGTAGCTTCTGGCCGCGACTTTAAAACTTTAATTTGGGACTTCGTTTACGTAAAAGGTAAAAATATTTTTAAATAATACATACGTTTTTTTTTATGTCATTGGTGGCAAACGAACATGTGGGTCATCTGATGTTAAGTGATCACCACCGTCCATGGACACTAACAACACCAGAGGAGTTGCAAGTGCGTTGCCACCCTTTAGGGGGAAGGGTTAGGGAAGGGAGAGGGAGAGGAGAGGGGAGGGGAGGTGGGCCTCCGGCGCTCTCACTGACCGAACTAAACGCAACAATGCAAGCACTGTTACTTCACGTCGGTTTTCTATGAGAGGGTGGTACTACCCCGGACGAGCCGACCCATTCATGCTGAAATCAGTAATAGTTTCAGTGTGGCTCTACCACCATTAAAATACGTTAACCCCGATTGGTTTTAGCGTGACGATAGGTAGCCTATAGCCTTCCTCGATAAATAAGATATCTAACAGTGAAATAACGTTTCAAATCAAACCAGTATTATAGTTCCTAAGATTAACGCGTTCAAGCAAACAAACCAAGCAAACAAACTCTTAAGCTTTAGTAAGTATTTATTTAGTCCAACTTAAGAGATAGGATAATTTATATTTCGATTAATGACCTCAATATTTTTTAATTACAAACTAAATTATTGTCAGTGTTGATTTCTGTTATGGCACCACGTTTTAATTATAATTTTTTTTTTAAAGTGAATCACAACAACGAGTGGCGTGTCAGCTAGTAAGGTATATAGCATATCGATAATCATACCCATATTAAAAGATTAACATTAACATTAATCGATATTTACAGTTGAAATAGTAATCTAATAATCGATAACGACACGAAATCGCTTCTATCGAACGACGCTCCAACAATAATAGGTATTTACGTAACTCATTGATGAATTTTAGAATTTCCACCGTGAGAACGCTCTGCGTGGGTTAGCGAGTTTACCCACCTTACGAGTCCATCATCGTCTGCATTCAACCACGAAACCTTGTCACAGGTAATAAAAAAGCGTCACATTTCTACTAATAAGAAACTCTATAATACAAAATGTAGGCATTTGTTATTGACGCAAATTAATCTGAAGAACTACTATAATGCTTCGGTATGAATAGGGCAGTTGAAGCATTACATAAGCAGGATTTTTGTATTTCTGAACCTTTAACCGCTCCCTCCCTCTGGTTAGCAAAAATAAGCAATGCTTTTAACACCCTCTCATGCTTACGTAAGCATTTATTAAATTATTTTTAAATCTGTTCTGGATAAATAAATAAATATTGCTGACGTAATCATCCGCCAGACCCACCAAAAATATGCAAATCAAAAACCCCTCATCACGTGCTTACGTCATACTTCAATGACCCCAATATAGTAAAGTACAAACATCTGAACAATGTTTCGGAAGGTGTGACGTGTTCATGGTGTTTCTGTTGACGTGATATCAGTAATTAATTATTGTTTTTTGTTTAATTAATAACAAACATATTTAAATGTTTGTATATTGTAAATTAGCGGACTCGGCGAGCGTTGTTCCGCCCTAATAATAAAAAAAACCTTGGCAAATTATATATCTAAACCTTTCTCATGAACCGCTTTATATACTGGTGGAAACCGCATGATGATTCGTTCAATGGTTTTTTAATTTATCCTGAACAGACAGATGTGGCAGAGGATTTTATTTTATAATATATAGTGAAGAATTAAAATGTGGATATTTTCAGTTTGTACCTACAACCCTATTGTGAAAATTTTCCGTAGTGTGACAAAAACAATGTCATATGTAATTAATACACTACATTACTTCTAAGTTACACGCCGAACGGAATGAAACCGTAACTTATTCACAACACAGTAATTCTAAACACGTAGGTACTCGGTACCGTTTTGTTTCTAAATGTGAAACACAGTCCAACTTTTTATAAATCACAGCCATTCCCTTGATATGACGATAGCGATGGATCACGTGTACCTAACCAGTACCGTTCCGGTCTTCTTTTAAAGTCATCTAACATTGAGAGCGACTTCCAATCCCTTACCGTACACTAGAAGGATAGAAACCATCATGACGTCTACTTCTTTCACAGTAGAAAGGGCATCGGGCAGAGGTAGTGGACAGGACTAAATTAGATCATATAATATTACTGAGACACGATTTGAAACATACAACCATGTGTTTTTAATACTGCTTTTTTCTGTTGAACATTTACAATAACTAAATTGAATGTTGTTAAACATCGACGTAGGTTTTCATTCGCGACATTGCTTGCGTAAACTATGAGATAATTGAAGCTTTGCCATTTAAATTGGGTTTAGGTTTTGCTATATCTATCTACAACTTAGCACAAGGGCTGAAGATCAATGCATTTAAACATTACGTTTTACGCAGCCTTATTTCGGATGCCGAAATTTTGACGCTAACAAAAAGCAAACCTTTCACAAAGAGCTATGAATAGTGTCATATTGGTTGTCGGGATTGTAGCTTCTGCCCCAAATGTAGAAATTTGAATTAAGCAAGATATTGGCAAGTGAATCACGATGTTAAAATGGAGATAGATAGGAAGACGATGAAAGACCAACGAAAGACGATAAGGAAAATATGTGACCTAATAATATTTTTCCTTACAGATTTTACAAATTTTAGTACCCTTATTCGCCCTTCAGAGATTAATCTTCTAGAAGGGCAAGATACGTAAGTCATTAATAATAACAAGTATACTAAAATTGTACCTGTAAAATGTTACTTACCATATATTAATTACGTACGCTATTAATTTTCATAATTAATTAACTAGATACATATTTTTTTCTATGAACATTTAGCTATAACCTATCATCATTTAGAGACAGAAATCAGAACTACTTATTAGTTGTCTCTCTCGCATCGAGTTTCAAATAAATATAGACTTGAAATAATATTTGAAAAATAATAGTATTAAATAGTTTAAAATTATATTTATTAAGAATGTTCTTATAATACAAAACAACTACCGCCATTACGATATTTTCTTCTCAGAAAGCTTAGAATGACTGTGGAATTTAAATCCACATGCATCATTAACGTCTCAACTTTAATAGATATAATATATACATAACTTACGTTACAAAGGATGTTTTATTTAAGTTTATAATCATATTTTTAAATAAGTTAAAGAAATAGTTTTATTTGACATTGAAAAGTTTAAAAAAAACGCTACATCCCAGAAAATATGAGATAAACCAACACAAATACTCGCTGCTTTCTAAATCCGTTTGGAATTCCTTAAAGAACCGATTAAGTACAGTTTCGAATATTGACCGGAAATAATTGAGATATCCAATCGGGAGAAACGATAACGTGTCCTTGACCAAGGACCGTAGTTTTGTTGGATCAAGTATGAACACACACACAGTATTTTTAACTGAAATCAGTTTTTTTCCAAAAACTTTATAAACACATTCGTATATTTCTACAATGTCGTGTCGAAATTTCAAAACAATTAAATAGTTTTGTGCAATTCGTTTTATCAACTGAACAGTTCATATTTATAAAGATTGATGGAACAGAATATACAAATTTGTCCGTCATATATATATCATTTTTATAGCTTTATCTTGAATTTGAATCACAAAATCATAGATTTCTAAGCTAGATTAATACGAATTGATAAGTTTGCATTTATAAGAGTGGTTTTTATTTTTGTAGTTAAAACCACAGAGTACGTTAATAAATAGAGTTCGCACTCGTTCTTTCCAATCAGCGCCTCTATAATATGAGTTTCGAACTAACATTGTTGGTTATAAATGTACATTTATAGCTATGTATGTATGCATACAGCGGTACTGCGTAAATCGTATATAAGTTTTTGATCATATTTATTTGTAATGAATATATTCATCGTAAGGCATATCTAAATCCAAGTATGTATATGCAGGAGTCATTGTTTATAAGTAGACCCGGACATAGATAAAATTGTTTGTGGGAGACAAGAAAATTTAAGGCACACTCTCGTAACAAATACGTAAACAAAGAGAATGAAAAGAAATAGTTCAAAGTTGTCAGTTTGAAATGTCAAAATTAATTGTCGTCCACCATCTTTTGTTATCAAACTTGCCAAAAAAATTATATAACAGTGCCATCTAGACAGTGGATTGATAACCAAAAATAGACGAGCCTTTTCCATACAAATCCGATTCTGAGAAGTGAAAATAGTGTGGTTCAAACTTCTCAAGGCGTCTTGAAGGGTATTTGTGGTAGGAGATAAATTTATAATTTCGCGTCATGACATGATATGTAAGTATGACCAGCCGTATTGCACTTGCGCGGCTTGCGGTCAGACTAGCGACGCGTAGTATAGGGGCTTATGTACATGTAATATTGATATATTGCAGCTCACAATATGTCTGATTAATTAATAGACTTTATAAAAATGTATATAATTATTGCTCCAAATGCTAATTAATATGAAAACCACACTAATGTTAATAATTTGAATAAACACATTTTGAAATTTAAATATTGCTATTTACACTATAATGAATATCAAAAGTCAAGAGACATTTATTTCAGTGGTGTAGTTTTCATTTCTGTAGGCAGTCCTTATAACTGGCTCGAATTTTTGTTTTAATATTTCATAAGTAATTATTTAAACTGTTATATTTGCGGTAGTCCATTTTTGTTTGAGTATTACGTATTCTTACGGATTTTATTGTGTTTGTTATAATTAATATTCAGAATTAATTAATAATAATTATTGTTATAATTATGTTTATATTATATCATAGTGTTTATTAAGTTTTAAAAAGGTTTTATAGTGTTCATCTCATTCGAATGTTCTAGTTAATTCAATGCACGAATAAATAACTTAAATGGATTACATATATACAACCAAATAACACAAGATTATGAATAAAATATAAAGTTACGGGTTACGCATTTATTAGCTTTTGAGTTGATATACATCTCGTAATACTTTTCAATTTAAAGGAATTGATTCAAAGTAGGTTTTATATCATAGTAATATTATATTTTGAGTTTGCTTTTAGGGTTTAATTAAAATTAAAATAATAATCTAAAAAAGAAAAAACATTCCTGTCTGATGTATTTTTTTTTCTTTAATCTAACGAAGTATTCTTATGTATTCTTATATATTTCGCTTACTCTTTAGAAACATTGTGATGGAGAAATTAGTGCAGACAATTATCCTACGGCGCTCCGTGATTCATATTACAGCCAAGTTCTTTACATTTATTATACAGTTTGTTTTGTTTAGAGACAATATAAATGAACTTAACAAATCGTATATAATAATTATACCAACAAATAAAATTTGAGTGTCTGTTGTTAGTTCCAGAAAACCTACAAAATGGCTGACCCGATTTTAGCAAAACTCTTTCAGAATCTCATTTAAGTTCCATATTATTATGTGTTTCTATAGAAGATAAGTATAATACTTGATAAAGTTTAAAATCATTAAAAGGGTTATAGCAGACACGTGATGAACAAATCATAGTAATAGAAAGACCACCCAAGCTAGATTAGATGAAATGTAGTTCACATTTAACTTAGGTTAGCTCAGATAGGTCGCGAATTGCATGAAACAGCCAAGCCGAGGTGTGTCGTGCACCCTTGAGCTGGTTGCCCAAACAAAATCGTCTGAGTGCCTTAAGCGCTCGCCTTAGTAGTCCGGTGAAGCTGTTAAGACCTTGTTAGGCCAATAGCGTAGTCAGTTCGAAAAAAAAAATGTAGTTCACATGAATTAAAACCGCGGGCGATAGCTAGTTCAATAATAAAATAGCTGACGTAATATTTGACGCTTCAAGATATTTGATCAATCGCATACCGATGGTGGAAAAAGACTAACGATTGAAAACAAACGTTATAACTCAAATAGGAGACTATCAAAATTGAATAACTTTCTGAGAGAACCGGTCCGAACATTCGCTGTGACCTCGCGAAGCTCATTCAAGCTGACAAGAATAAATATAATACTATATTTACACGGCTCTGGAATGTTTTCCTTTTTAACATTTCACGCGTCTTTTAAGTTACTACAATTCTGCATTTAATTCTATTTTAACGCTCTATTGAAAATGCTTGTTTTTTTTTATTGTAGCACGTCAAAATGACTGCGCTATGCCTGATGGCAAGCACAGTACAATCCAAAGACAAAGGCGATCACCGAGTGACACACTATACATCGCCGGTCGTCGCTGTCATGCCGGCCTGCAAAAAGCTGGATATGCACAGGCTGATCCCGAAATGCGATCCGCAGAAGCAAATCGTTATGACGTGCCTTTTCGCTATATACATGTAAAAGGGACGGAACCCCCGAATACCCACGACCGGGCCCAGTCACGGGTGCTGGGGGGTAGGAGACTAGGGAGAGGGGAAGGTTAGAGGGTGAAGGGGAAAGGATCCGGGACGCTGGCGGGCAACACCAAACTGCACGTTTCGCCGAAGGGGAATTTATTCGACAGACTTACAATAGTCCTTACAATTACGCGAATCGCGGTTACAGCGGTCACTGTACACGGGTACAGGTCGCAGAACAGGCAGGCCAGTAGCCACGGATCAGACCGAAAACGCGGGTTCTTCCTGGCGTAGCAGCGCTTCGATGCGTAGCGACGGCTTGAATCCGATGACTCACGGCGAACGATGGATTTTCCACGATGAAACGATGCACGATGAATTTCCGATGATCTTCTTACGATTGACACTCTGTTGTAGATGGTCTGATTAGCTAAGAACCTATATACATTTTATACACAATTATAACGAAAATCACACACGATAGAAGTGAAACCTTAATAAATAAGAGAATCTTTATATACATAATTCTTTTGTCCGTGTGTATGTGAATGAACTCCTCCTACACGGATGGACAGATTTTGAGGAAATTTTTGTGTGTGTTTAGGTGGATTCAAGAATGGTTTAGATTCATAATTGAACCCGGTAGGTGGCACTGCTGTTGACTATTAGGATTTTTTTATTATCAAGGCAGGACAACGTTCCCCGTGCCCGCTGGTATTCATATAAACGATATTGTATTCTATATCATTCCCTCACAAGTTAAATCCTGTATATGTGTGTGTTTGTTTTTTATCATGTCGCTTCATTATTTTATCAAGTTTCAAATCACAAAAAGTATGAAGGAATTTTCTTGAAAAATTCATCATTCTGAATAAATACTTGAGATATTTCTTTTATATTTATACAATAAACATATAATTAATTACAGAAAATTCTATAACATATTGTTTCGATTCGATACATGAATAAAGATCTGTCAGAGTAAAAAAAAAAGTTATTATTTACAGTGTCCATACCGCGTTTTTATTGACTTCTATTAAATTAAAAAACTAGACCTGAATCTACTGGTCCACATTCACTTAGGTATATATGATTAATCCAAGTAAACTATGAAATAGCTAAGGCTTACTTTTAAACTTACACTTTTGCCTACACTGGTGTCCATGTTCCGGAGATATCTCCAAATGAACTACATTCACCGCTTTATCAAAAGTCACTCTCGGAAGTCATCGCGTTAGTGTCACCTCCGTGTCACTCGAACTTCGAGAACTCTCTTTTATGACGTCAAGTTCTCTATTAGATAAGGAAGAGTTACGAGAAAACTTATGCATTACACTATAGTCACTTCTATCCTCACAATTTTCACGAACGCATCCATTATAATCTTTATTTTCATCAGAATCATCTTCAACTATATCATTCACTTCCACTTCCAATAAGTTGTCGTTATCTTTTAAACCGTAGCTATTAAAACTTCTTTCATGGCTAAGACTACGTATTCTATCAAGGTTGTGCTCTAAATTTTGCAATTCATCATCCACACCTGACGTGTCTTCAAATTTCCATTTAATATTTGAATTAAAATGCTCAACTCCTGGATATACTCCTATACTATTACTTCTATGCCCGAAGACCGGACAGTTTCGGAACTCTCACAAATCCGGGTGTCTTCCATTGCATATCTTGTTGAAGTTACCTTCATCCAAACTTAAGTTTGAACGGGATCGTCCACATTCTAAGCTCGGACTGGGCTTAAACAGACAGAAATCTGAATTCTTTAATCTACAGTGTCGTGAACACGATTCTACGTGGAAAGTTGATCTATCAAGTTGCCTGTAATCGGTAGGATTGTAACCGTCGAAAAATCGAGGGTCATGTTTACACGAATTATTTGTATACCCTTTGAATGATCCTGAGCATCTGAGTGGATGTTCTCTATGGCAAGCTTTTTGAATAGCGTGTAGG
>MU160314.1:135161-146389 GCA_015888305.1 Antheraea pernyi | reverse complement strand
GAAACGCGACCCGCGGAAACGAATCACTATGACGGGCTTTTTCGCCATATACATGGTGGTTGCGACCCAGTCAGGCTGTAAAAACCTACCACCCCGCTTTCGCCATTGCCTCGTTCGTTATTCAGCAGGGTGCACCACGTGCAGGTGAGGTTGGCTTGGGTGTCTCAAGTCTTATGATGTTATTCAACACCCCTTACCCCACACACCTTATGTGATGAATTTTCAAAAATGTATAAGAAACGTACATGAAAAATTGTCAATGGTTCTAAACCTGCCTAACTATAAACGAAACTGTAGGTTATTAATTATTTTTATAAGAACTTCACTGTTTAAGCGTCCCAGATTTATTAGATCGAACTATATTTAAGAACTATTCTGGTGACCTCAAAACCGGTCAATCCGTCTAATCGGAGAAAAATTACAAACACACGTACATCGGAATTCTTTATATAAAGATTTTTCCGAACTAGGTATAATACGAGCACTTAATTAAATCAGGAACACGTGAATTACCTTATTCAATGATATAAGGTACTAACACGTTTTTACGTTTTATTGGTCAGAACCGCGAGCAATACTATTTTGTCAAATATTTATGAACCGTTCGTAGAGAAAACCACGTTAAATTGAATTAGTTGGAGCCCTCGGATTCATTCTCACGAAAATGGTTTTATAATTTCACGCGAAATACATATTTTATCGGAATATGTGAATCTGAAAAGTCTTATTAAAATCATTTCAGCAATTTCGTAGATAATGAAGGACAAAACGACACATACATTTTATTCATATGTTTAAATCACCACAAACGTGAATGATCAAATAAAACTGAACTTATTGGAATAATTCGTGACGATACCGAATTTCTTAGAAGAATTTCAAATAACATATTAATCTTGTAGCTAAATTAAGAATCTATCTTAAATATTTATTGTCACCTTCTCGTTGGTAAATTTATTTCTATAAATAAAAAAGAAATGCTTTATTGTATTTTAAATTTATTACTTTAATTTTGTAATATATAAAAATATTATAGGTACACAGAAACGGAATCTTTATGCACTTATATATCTTTAATATACAAAAACCCAAGATGCACTCATAATTTTGGATTATGCACTCATTTATTTATACAATCAATTATTTTAATTAAATAAACATATAATTTTTTTAAATGGCAAAGTCTCAATGGAAACTAAAAAATAGTAGCATAGAACCGTCGACGAAATATTCTCCATCGAGCGGTCGTAGCCCTATGCCAACAGATTCAGTAGTATCGATATGACCTCAAAGGAATATTTTCATCTATATATAATACTGGCCGCGCCCGCGACTTCGTCCGCATGAAACCTTATTTAGAAAAACAGCAATTAACAAAATAACCTCAATGAGTCCATTTATGTATCTACTTTCATCTCGCATCGTCATTAAAAGTACAATAACTTTTGATAGACAAAACGAATTTTAATAAAACAAAGATTAATTGTTATTCGAAAATATGCTTTATGATTTTCATTTGGTTCAGTGTTAGCAATGATGCGTATTCATACAAACAGACAGACAGACAGACAGACGTCTCTAAGAGTGATTGATTTATTTTATTACTTATACCAAGACACCTTGCAACAATATAGATAGAAGATAGCTTACGACGTGTGTTAGTTTTTAATTCTTGTCCTTCGAAACTACTTGACCATTCTTTTTATTTTTTAGCACTAATAGACTTATCTAGATATATTTCTTATTTATAATTGGACTCGGTATGTGGTAACTATTGTAGAGATCTAGGTTCCAGTACATCTCAATATGTTTTATCATCATGCCAGATCAGCCTGTAAGAGACACACTGCAGGAATATTCCGGGTTTTTCTTAGAAGACTACAGTCTTTTTCCGTAGGAAGGTATGGCGATGATCACCGTGCCACTACGTGTTGGCGATTTCCAACTCTGATAAATCCTCAGTTCTATGTTTTCCCACATACAGTAGTACTATTAGAACATATCTCAGGTTCAGGTTTCCTCACGATGTTCCCCTTCACCGTCAGCCGATAGTGTTACCAAGTTAAATCAGTAAATGTACACGAATTCCGAAAAATTCGTTGGTACATGCCGGGGTCCGAACCTGCGGTCATCGGAATGATATTCCACATACCACTACGACTTTTGTATAGTATTATCGACCATCTCCGGTGCCGCTGCATCACATTTAAGAGACGAGACTACAATACGACCGGAACATTGATATTAGCGCCACCATATTATAAATATACACTGACACTAGCGCCAACATATTGGAGATACACATTGATACTAGCGCCACCATATTAGAGAGACACATTGACACTAGCACCACCATATTAAAGATATATAAATAAGAATTATTAATATTATATAGATTTTAATAAGACGTAAATAAGAATGGATATCATTATATAGAATTGAATCATTAGTTTGATCATTATGAATAAATAATATCTTCTTTGACTTCATAGTTCGGCCTATGAAAGGCAAGATGTCGCTGATCTACATATCGAAACAGATTAGTAAACACATTAGAGATACATAAATAAGGATAATTATATAAAATTGTTGTATAGCTTAAATAACATTAATTTGTTCATACTTTATTATTTTGGTGTTAGTTAAATTATTTTGCGGAATTATGTGTAAATAGTAATCACTTTGACTTACATAGATCGGCCTTTAAAAGGCAAGATGTCGGTGATATCTACGCATTATTATGTACAAAGTATTGTAAGGCGAAACTCTGCCCAAATAAATAGTGACAGTATCTACGAAGTATTTATTGCCATTCCTGACTGCATCGACTTTATACGTGATTAATGTAACGATAGCTTACAAACTGATAAAGATATAAAACGCTAACGGAGCACAATTATATTATAAATACACGTTTACAAACAAAAAGTAAGAAATCCGCTTTCTCACGGTATAAAAGGCCCCATCTTTATACGATTCTCAATACTCTACAAAAGGTCTCGGGATATCGTCGGTCGTGAGAAGAGACTTATGGAAGGTTAATACCAGAAGTTTCCAAACTGTTTTATTCCATCGCCTGGATTAATTTCCAATTTTTATTTGCTTGTACATTCACTTATATAACTTGTATCAATCGCTGCCTATGTAATTTGGCATTTTCTAAATTTTCCCAAAAACTGTTATCGTCAAAACGCAAAAAATCAACGATCCATACATATATGTTCAACAAATTAAAGTTTGAGAACCAATGCTTTTATTTCTGATATGTTTTTTAAACGAAATTTGAAGCATTTCGTTTGTTATTTGGCGTGTGAAAGTTTTATATTCAATTCTCGCTTGTTCTTTGTGATATTTATATCATTTTTCGTAATTTAATTGAAGATATTCTTAATTTAACATACTTAATTTCTCAATATGTTTACTTTTTTTATCTTTTTCATAAAAATAATGATAAGAGATTATATTTTACAAAATTGGAATTGTCCGAGTGTACCCGACAAAGCTGCTAGAAAGATCATGTCCTAAGTTAGGGCCTCAGTAACGACTTAACATTAAACGAACTGCGTGTCTGTTTGGTACTTTATTCTTACACTAGTCAGTTACCGCGACTGTATTTTTGCCATAACGGTTTTTCATATTATCGGAGATTTAAATTTTATTTATATTAATTGTGGCATCTCTTTTATTTTTTACCGTAATTCTGTAATACCCACATATTATCCAATAAGTCTTTTACCAGTTATATGTTCCCTGTATTTTTTACCACTAATGTTTAATGTCGAATGATAAAGAGTGGTAGAGCCACGCTGAAGCTATTATTGGTTTCAGCATGAATGGCTCGGCTCGTCTGGGGTAGTACCACCCTCTCATAGAAAGCCGACGTGAAATAACAGTGCTTGCATTGTTGCGTTTCGTTCGGTCAGTGAGAGCGCCGGAGGCCCACCTCCCTTCCCCTCTCCTATCCCCCGTCACTCCCTTTCCCCCAAATACAGGCTGGCAACGCACTTTCGACTCCCCCGGTGTTGTTAGTGTCTAAGGACGGTGGTGATCACTTAACATCAGGTGACCTACAAGTTCGTTTGCCAGTTATGACATAAAAAACTAAAATAAAGTAACCTAGAAAAAAAATATATTTAACAGTGAAATCCTCGTAATCGATTCAGCCGTTTCTTTAGCTTAATTAAGTACAGATTGAACAAATAATAGATATTCGAATTCTATTTACAGACTAGCTGTGCCTGCGACTCCGTCTGCGTGGGATCTAATATGAAAAAACAGTGACAAAGAAAATCATCTATATGTATGAAGTCCATATATTTATCTCTTTAATTCGAGCCGCCATTTTAAATTACAATAATTTTTGATAGAGTGGACCGATTTTAATGAAACAATGACTAAATTACACTCGAGGATATGCTTTATGATTTCCTTGATGAGGTTTTATTGTGAACCCAGTACTGTCGCAGCGATGCGTGTTCATACAAACACACAGACAGGCAGACATAAATTTCTAAAAATGATTGAAACGTATTTTATTACTTATTGCTAGATATCTGCAACAATTATTTTACGAAAATCAAAAAACTACAGACACGTTAGATTTGCATTCTTATTATATCTATAGATGTATATAAAATATGTACTGTTCATAACAGTATTTAAGATTTTCGACAAAATCTTTTAAAAGCACCGGTCAAGATTTAAGATGTGTTCTTAGAAATTTCTATTAATCTCAAGAAACATAAAAACTGTCTTAACACACGGTAAACGTCTTTCAACATTACGGGATTTGGTTAATATAAAGAATGAATTGCAAAAAAATATATAATGTCATTTAATCCGGTTCAGTGGTGAACTGTTATATCAAGAAATTAAGAAATCCTGTTATTTAATATGACAAACCAGAAATATTTTCAGGATGGATAAATATTCTTTAATTTTTTAACACAAAACCTACTAAGCGGATTTTGATGAATAATAAATAGGCATTTACATATATATTGCTTAAATTAGCCAAAGTATAACGATAAATGTAGTTGGAACAAAAACAGCCAAGGTGGTGTGAGGCGGAATCAGAAGGGTGTCAAGTCAGATCTCACTAAATCTCACGTGGGAGGGAGAGAGAGTTTCGGAAAATATTGTGGGGTAGTAGGGTTTTACAGCCTGACTGGGTCGCAACCACCATGTTTATGGCGAAAAAGCCCGTAATAGTGATTTGCTTCTGCGGGTCGCGTTTCGGGATCAGCCTGTGCATATCCAGCTCTTCGCAGGCTGGCATGACAGTGGCGACCAGCGATGGATAGTGTGTCACTCGCCGGTCGCTATTGTTTTTGGATTGTACTGTACTTACCATCAGGCACAGTGTAGTCATTTTGCCGTGCTACAATAAAAAGAAATCACGTAATTTGTTTCAAGCAAAAAATACTGAAAAAATGTCGGAATCAGATTGATTAAAAGTAAACCATGTTTCAAGACTAAATTATGCTGAAATCTGACACAATTCTTCTATATATTAAAATCCATAAAGAGATGTAAAGTTATTTAATATTGATATATCAAAATATAATAAAAAATTTAATTAAGTATAATAACAGTGCAAAAGTAAAAATAATAGCAAATTATTTTGAGTAAAATTTTATTTTTAAAATTTTATTTATTTTGAGTAAAAGTAAAATTTTTTTGAGTAAATCCAACGCATATAAATAAAAAAAACTTAAGTGTGATTAGGGTAATACAAATTTAACCAGGCAAAGAGGGGAGGTCTTCTTTTTCTTATAACGACGGCGACATTGCGCGGAGTGCACAATTCCGCCAATGTCATATAATTAGAACACAAAGAGGGGATCGAAAACTCACGTTATTAATGGACTGACCTTGACCTGAGCATGCGCTGCATAAGCCGTTACATTTACACAAATACAATGTATTCTGTTATCATTTATAAAGACACAAACGCAGGCAAAGTCACGGCAGCTGCTAGTAGTATAATTTTAATTATAGTTCGAATCCTTGCAAGGACCCTTTAGTGAAGAAAACAATAAACTAAAACAGCAGGTAAACTAAAACTGAGCTCGGTTAGTTATTTAAAATCAGAATACTCTTTATTCAATTTAGGCCCTGAGAAGACACTTATGAACGTCAAAAACTACCACCGGTTCAGAACAACCCAGTCATCGAGAAGAACCGACAAGAAACTCGATCTGGTTTATCTTTTAACTACTTACATATTTTTTTATTATTACAACATAACAGACACATCTATATTCGTTTTTAGTGGCTGCACAGAGAGAGGCGTCACTTCCAGATGTTGCTATCGTTCACATATTGAACCACCCTGTAATAATCTTTATGTATTAAGACCCGCTTGACATAACACCTGAATCTACTATCCGGCAAATCGGTAATGTGTTTTGAGACTTTGTTATAAAATCTAACACTATTACCTAAAAAACTGTTACTGGTCTTAGGTCTTAGTAAGCCTGAAACATGGAGTGACCAGTTTGTTATGGTTTCTGGTATTTACATTATGTCGGTCTTTTACTAAATCCAGATTATCTAAGTTTTTCCGGACGTACATCAAATTCTCAAGAGTATATTGAGAGGGCAGAGTTAAAATACCGACTTCCTGAAACATAGTCTTTAATGATTCACGAGGCCCCAAATTATAGATTGCTCGAACTGCCCGTTTTTGTAGTAGGAATATGGTGTCTACCTCAGCTGCGGCCCGCCACAACAAAATGCCATAAGACATTAAGTTATGGAAGTAAGCGAAGTAGACCATTCTTGCAGTGGCAATATCTGTTAGCTGGCGAATCTTTCGAACGGCGAACCCAGCAGAACTTAATCTTCCAGCCAACTTTTTTTTATATGAGAACCCATAACCCCATTAGATTCCCTTGAACCTCGATTTTATTATGAGTTGGTGGAAAATTAGGCAAGGTAAATCTTATGCACTTTGTTTTGTTTGCGTTTAGCAATAAACTATTTAATGAAAACCAATCGGAAATTTTATTTAAAATACTGCTTAGATACGTAAACTCGGAAACTATTCTTTTTACTTGAAGTATAAGCGAAGTGTCATCCGCGAAAAGAACTACACCTGCACAGTTATCAACCACTAGCGGGAGATCATATACAAGAAACGAAAACGGCCCTAAAATGGATATTTGCCATCTAAGTTTTTTTTTCGAACTGATTATACGCTGTTAGCCTGATTAATCTACACTCACACGAAACAAAAAACAAGAACCAGCTGGTTAGTAATCGCTTTTGATGACCTCTTTATCAATATGTATTAGAAGCAGGGGATTCTTTGATCAAATCATACATTTTATAGGACAAATATATTTTCGAATCATTTAGATACTTATCATCAGATTTAACTAAAAAAACCCAGTTACTAATAAATTTTTGAGAATCATCAAATCAACATTTATCCCTGCTACCCCTATTACCTACCACATTCGAGAGTTTTTGTACATGAAAATGAAAGCTGCTTACAGATAATTTTAGCTTGATAGTAATAAAGACGACAAAGACGGTCTCTGGATCCTGGACTAGATGGGCCTTCACAACTTTACCGGACATATTTACGGACTTTATGGGGCGAGCGCTTATGACGCTCAGCTGCTTGGCAACGAACTCAAGGGTATCAAAGTTAAAAATCTGTCACCAAGCATATCTCTATAATCCAAATCTATATAATACTAGCGGGCCCGGCAGACGTTGTCCCGCCCTGATTATAAAAAAATCAAATTATATACCAAAACGTTCCTCATGAATCACTTTATCCACTGGTGAAAACCGCTTGAAAATCCGTTCAGTAGTTTTTGAGTTTATCGCGAACAGACAGACAGACAGACACGGTAGGGGACTTTGTTTTATACTATGTAATGATAAAGATAACCCTAATATAATACACTAAATCTTACAAACTTATAAAATAGATAAACATTATATCATCAAAACTCCCACCGAAAATACACGTATACAATGATTTATTTATAAACAATAGATATATATATATGTTAATTCCATTAACGGAACAATAAATCTTTTAAATAGTCGACGGCGAACAATGGCGTAGTGAATCCTAAATTAACATTTCTCACTCCCACATTTATTAAAATTGGACCATGAGAACGAAAGTTTTACGTAATTTTTAATTGTTAGTTGTAGATTACATTAAATCATTGTTAATTACACACACGCATACACGTTTTCTTTGATGTTGGTTCGAATCCGGTTATCTCTGGAAGTGTGAGTCAGATTTCGATAAATACTTTAATATTGTATTGGTCACTTGTAAGATTATAGGCTATTTAACATAATGCTGTGAACCCCAGGATTAGATTTCTAATTTTTTTTTTGCCCTCTCCTCCCGGCACTCCTCTGCACACCACTCGTAGCTCGTCAGTACATCGAACTCTCTTATTGTACTTTCTGATCCTCCACTCCTAAATGTGATAGCATAATACTATTTAAATTAGCCTTCCTTAATAAATAGACTATAAAAAACAAAACAAAAACGTTAAAAAAGAACAAACTATATAGCTTTTTATCTTTATTTGTACAAACTAAAACACATACATATACGTAACGATTGATTGTCTCACTTGATAATTTCGGGGTTCCATTAACAATTACCTGTTCGCCCTTATTCCAAGCATTCCTTTGCTAAATTGCCTTTTAAAATAAGACGTGTAAGAACCGTCAGCGTAACACAAAATGACATGGTTGCGTTCTTGTTCGTACAGTAATTTGTTGGCCAATTTATTTTGGGTTCATTTTACTGCATTTTTTTCCTGTTTCACAGTTACTTAGCTTTTATATATATTAATAAGTCTGTAGTTATGTCTGTTTATGTTATTTTTCGATTGATATCCTTATTAATACTTACTTTAATAGTATAAATGGGAATGTGAATTTGTTTTGATACGCTATCAAGCCCTAACTTGCCCTAACGATGCAGAAAAGTACCTAAAGTATTTTTTAATTAGAAAAAAGTTATGTTTAAACCTACATTCAAATAATCAAAACTACGAGCAAAAGCGAAACAATCTCAAATATTAGATTTTAAATGAAATCAATCTGCCTATCTGGATTTGTTTTTAAGACGACTTAATCGATACCAATAAAATTTGGTACACAGAAAGTATACATATATTATTTACCGATTGACAGACTATAAGGATATTAATAATGTCTTTTTTAAATTTAATAATAATAATGTTTAAAATGCTATAAATATAATAATGTTTTTTTAGTTACTTAATAGGACGTCAAAAATCAATATTTTGAAAATGTTTTAATTACATTTTGTATTGACAGATTAATCATTTAAATATGATCTATCAATTATAGTACGTTTAGAAGTCATCAAGGATAATAGTAAATATAAAAATACACGACAAAAATGATTATTATCCTATAAATTACTCGTATGCGTAAACTCGCCAGTGAAGCGTCGTACATGCAATATCTTTAAAATGTGAATTATTTCTAGTTATGAAACAAAAATTATAAAGGCAGTCATTTTTTTAGTATAACGTTTTCACAGAACCATATAAATAAAAAGCTATTATTTGCTTTGGTAGTCATATTTGAACAATATAAAAAAACAAGAACACTCTCATTATCTTAAATTATAATGTCGTGTGCGAGACGTGTGAAATGTAGGTTACTTCGCGGTCCAGACAAGTAATAATTGATTGAATAATGTCATTAAAAAATGAATACCTCAAATTTGTAATGATTGTCATTTTTACTTTATATGTTTTAGCTTTTGACCACAATTGATGTTAAATGACTGTGTGGCTTAAAATTGTTAGACGCTTAACGTACTAAGAGTAAGACTGCTAGGACATATCTATAGTTCTTTTGGCGATAGATTTTCAACATAAAGATGGTTTTTTTATTTTTTTATTGTAGCACGTGCAAACTTTGTTCACTTTACCTGATAGTAAGCACAGTACAATCCAAAAACAACGGCGACCACCGAGTGACACACTATCCATCGCCGGTCGCCGCTGTCATGCCGGCCTGCGAATAGCTGGATATGCACAGGCTGATCCCAAAACGCGACCCGCAGAAGCGAATCACTATGACGGGCTTTTTCGCCATATACATGGTGGTTGCGACCCAGTCAGGCTGTAAAACCCTACCACCCCGGCTTCGCCATTGCCTCGTTCGTTATTCAGCAGGGTGCACCACGTGCAGGTGAGGTTGGCTTGGGTGTCTCAAGTCTTATGATGGTATTTGACACCCCTTGCACCCCAAAATAATAGAGATATATTTCATAAGATCAACATATATTTGAGTTAAATTATATCTGCCATTACCTGAGACACCAACTCTAGATAAACGATTTGTAAGTGTAAAAATAAAAATTAAAAAAAGCTATTCCACTAGGATGTTACGAATTTATTTATCTTTTCACATTCCATTCGATAAAGTTGCACCTGCGTGCATTTCGATATAAATTATATCAATTTTATTCTTGTTTATAACCGGTTTCTTAGCGTTAGATGTCGGGAATCTCTTGTATAAAACAAACAGCAAATGCACACATATTTCTCGTTGTATTCAACTCAAAGATTAGTAGTTAGTACTTTAAAGAAGATAATGCACCAATTTTATACATCAACTAATCACTATGCAAACAGTGATACGCGTAACGGTCATCCCAAAATTCGGTTCCGGGTTCAATTCCCGCATTACACGCATATTTATAAATGAACGCGACTCTCAGTTTTAGAGGTTGTTTGCATCGGCAACGTATTATGCTAGACTGCTATTTATTTCACTAAGATAACATATCAACTGAACGAAGTGTGCAAGCTAAAAATATATAGTATACATTTAATGTAACTATTATTGAAAACTGCTTTTCTTACTAACCATAGGTTTTTAAGCTGATTGGATAATATATGGGCGGTGAATTGTTTATTGGTAGGATATGTGCGAGATTTGCCTGCGTCAAAAAAATACTATTGTCTACCTATTTATGTCTCAAAAAAGCTGTGTTCACGTTGCTGTTCCGATCCGCCCTTTAATTTAGTATTTAGCGAGAGTGGTGCGATAGTACAAATGGCAAGTTATAGATTTAAAATTCCACATGCCTCTATATATTCAATACTAAAATTTTCCCAAGAAGAAGAATGCACGTTGTAGTTTACAATAACATTGGCAAATGTTTTGGATTTGCATCCGCTTACTCGCATCGGAAG
>MU160314.1:45675-135036 GCA_015888305.1 Antheraea pernyi | reverse complement strand
GAAGAGTATCTATAAGGATATTCTTTGACGGAGTGAAACACGTGGTCGTTACATCATACTCTACGACATACTTTAATATTTTTTATATTTTACAGCTACATACCCAGAGTGCCAACCGAAGACATGTCCAACCATCCACCAACTGTTCATTCAATCAGATATTTTCTGTTGCAGTGAGATATGGCAGTGACCAATTAAGTCCAATTGGCAATGCAACTTTACATCCATTCTAATATTTAATGATGGATTTCCACAATGTAACTCCTTCATCAATCATAAATGCATAATCAGTAGCTCAACAGTGCTGTGTACAATATGCACTAACACACGACGCGTTCCAACGGAATCCTCTGGAGTAATGACTTATTATTGACTCGCTTAATTAGGATAAAGGGCCTTTTGGAAGTTTATTATCCAGGATATAGAAATCTTTTAACATCACCTGGACTACATATCTGTTTTTTTTATTTGATATCATAATAACAGTGATTTTGAGTCGATGTTGGCTTAGTTGATAGCGCGTTTAGACACAACGTCGATCGACGAAGGTTGGAATCCTAACTACTGAGTCAGCGTTTTCAATGAAGGACAACATCGTAATGATAGCATTGTATGGTGGTAGGGATTATTCTAAGTACACCTTGCTAGCTAGCTACCACCCTAAAATAGAAAATTTGTCGCCAACCACCTGTTGGTATGTTTCGGCAGCTGCATTTGAAAGCCAGCCCCCTCTAGATTTATCGTATTTACCATTTACGTCAACATCATCATTTAAAATCAAACGAGGTTGTTGACAAATGCTAAAACTTTTAAAGTATAAATAAAAACACCTGATTAGATAGACTCTTTAATAGAAGGTTGTTTTTAACCGTTTCTTGAATATATAGTCGATATTTATTATTACTAACGTATATGTGCAAATAATTTTGCACGCTCGTAAATGCACTCACAGATATCACTTATGTACATAAGATTTATTATTAGATTTCTAGGTAGCGCAATATATAATAAATATACAAAAAACCCGTATACTTGCTTGTTAGTAAATAAGGAAGTAATGTGTAGATTTGAACACCTGCCTTAATTTGGATAGGGGGCCAACAGCAAACAAAGGTTATCCTACTTTGGTGGAAACATATCTCTACTAATATATTAAAAACATTGTTTATTTTTTGTTTGTTTAAATTCCCCTAATCTCTGGAACTATCGATAAGATTTGAGAAATCAAATTATATTTTAGAGCATACTACTAGCTATTGCACGGTGATTCGTACGTGTTAATGAAGATTTCTCCTAACCTTTGGGGCTGATAACGGATATAGTGAACGGTTAAGTAGTTAAGGCTTAACAGACAACAAACAGTTACATATTCACATTTGAAATATTAATTAAGATTAGATTAAGACTAGACTTTACCCGCGTCTTCACTCACATTAATGTACATTTGACACGTAATGTACACGCGAGACCTTGAGCCTTGTACAGTGATGCTGAGGCATCTATTTCCGACGTAGTACTTATGTAGCCGTACCAGCGGAGTCAACTCTCCTGCAGCTTGTCTGCGATATCACGGACTCCAAGGCTACCACGGATGTGTTCGTTTCGAATGCGATCTAATCGCGTAACCCCACACATCCATCGTAGCATCACCGGTACATATGTGTATCGCAGGAATTCTTATATGTATGAATAGCTAGCTTAGTTTAGGGTAGACAAATGGGCGAATTTGCATCTAAAGCAACATCCCAACCCAAGGTTCGGCTACATTGGTACCTTTGAGCTGGTGTGTCCTAAGTACCTTGAGCGCTCACCTTAATAGTCAATCTGTGAAGGCTCGTCAGGACAATAAGTCAGTCAGTTCTTAAGAAAATAGGTGCTAAAAAGTGCATTAAACTATTCATTCATCCAAAAACCGCAACTCGCGTATCCTTTATGTATACTAATATTATAAAGAGGTAAGGTTTGTGAGTTTGTGACGTTGTAGGGGGTAATCTCAGGAACGACTGGTCCGATTTAAAAATTATTTCAGTGTTATATAGCTCATTTATCGAGAAAGGTTATAGGCTATATATCATCACGCTAATACCAACAGGATTAGAGCACCAATGATAAATGTTTCAAAATCGGTTTTTTTTTTCGTCTTGAGAGCTTCTGTCGCGTGTTAGCGTTAAACCAAAATAACTATTCCACAGGGACGAAATCGCAGATAGAGGCTAGTAATATATAACCGCCATAGACAGCCTATCTTTAATAACAAATGAGACACGATCAGGATATTTGTTCTTAGAATTATAGAGACTCGTAACGCGTTTAAAGTATTATACGATAAGAACTTTTGTATATGTCATGAGAAAAATATTCCGTAAGAAACACTCAAAGTTTTTTGTATTCAGATATCGTTCGATACGATCTGATTATTTATGTAAATAATAGATTGTCTCATCAATAATTCATCTATACTAATATTATAAAGAGGTAGAGTTTGTGAGTTTGTGACGTTGTGGCGTTGTAAGGGGTAATCTCAGGAACTACTGGCCCGATTTGGTAGGTTTGACAGGGAAGGTTATAGGCTATATATCTTCACGCTAAGACTTATAGGAGCGGAGCAGCAATGAAGAATGTTGCAAAATCGGGGTATTTTCAGAGCTTCCGCTGCGTTTGAGCGCAAAATAATCATTCCACGCTTACGTATTACCGACCAACGAAGTGGGCACGGGTCGGCTAGTTGATTTATATACTGAGTTAAGTTTATAATCTAAGGTTTTTGAAGTGAAAACGTCTTGAATTGCATTGAGCGAATTAAAAAAAAAATTAGTAGTGAGAATACTTTTGGGTTCGCGTCACCGATGACATCGACATGCTCGTGACGTATTGCGCTTGCGTCAGACTACCGACGTATTTTAATTATAGCGGCATGTGTATATGTGATATTCATATTTTCTACAAGCTGTACTCGCGACTCCGTCCTACTCATATAAAAAAAAGTGACCAATACAGTCATCTCAATGTATTACGGCCATTAACATATCTACTTTTCTCTCGTACGTAAGTCGCGTCGTCATTAAAATCACAATAACTTTTGATAGAGTGAACCGATTTTAATGAAACAAAGGCTAAATGTTATTCAAAGAGATGGTTTATGATTTTATTGGAGTACTTTGATCACGAACGCAGTATTTTAACAGTGATGCGTGTTCATAAAAACAGATAGACAGACATTTTGCAAATCGATTGAAATGTATTTTATTACATCTTCCTAGATACTTGCAACCATGACTGTTGGTCATCTGTTTAATTAATTAATAAACTGTACAAAAATATATATATATAACTAGCGGATCTGGCGGACGTTGTCCTGCCTTGATAATAAAAAAAATCCTAAAAGTCAACCGCAACGCCACCTACCGGGTCCAATTGTGAATCTAAACCATTCTCGGATCCACTGGAACACGCACACAAAGTTTTATTAAAATCGGTCCAGCCGTTTAGGATTTCAGTGACATACACACGCACAGAAGAAATATATATATATAAAGATTATTGCTACAAGAGCCAATAGATATGAAAACCACACTAAAGTTAATCATTTCAATTTACTAAGTATGATAATTTAAAAATAATAAAGTTTAAAAAACAATACAGTTATTTCATTGTTTTGAGTTTTAACTTTTATCGGCTGAACAACTGACAATAACTTACAATAAAAATTAATTGAAAAGACTAACTTTGAGTACGGCTTTGCTCGTGTTAACATAAATTTGACATCTTTTCGATACATCTGAAAACGTGTATGAAAAACTTCACGTAGATTTAAGGCGTGAAGGCATAACAAACAAACGAACTCAGCTATACGCCCTCTAATACAAAGTTAGCAATAAAGTCTTTATCAACAGAAATTTTACAATAACAGTTATATGCTTGAATAGGTACCTCTGAATGACGCTTGAGTGTATAACAGCGTTGGACTGTAGCCAAACGTTCGAAAGGTCAGCTCAGAACGCTGAATACCACAAAACCGGTTACAGATGAATTAGGATCTTACGCTCTGTTGACGGCGATCAGTTTTAGTGTTTGAATGAGATGAATGCGTGTTGCAAAACAGCACACTCATTTCGCAGGTGCGTTTGTTTGTTGTCGAGAGTCGAGATTCCCGTAGATATTTTAATGTAATTTTCAAAAGTATTCAATTATATAAAATTATATTTAAGATACTGCTTATATACTTAAACTCGGAATCTATTCTTTTTAAATACAAGGGAAGTCTCATCCGCGAAAAGAACCAAATCTGCACAGTTATCAATCACTATCGGCAGATCATTTATATATATATTATATCATAGGAGGCAAAGGAACAGGTGGGTCATCTGACCTAACCTAACATATATATATTATATCATAGGAGGCAAAGGAAAAGATGGCTCATCTGATATTAAGTGATCACCACCGTCCATAGACATTAGCAACACCAGGGGAGTTGCAAGTGCGTTGCCAGCTTGTGTGAGAGGGGAGAGAAGAGGAGAGGTGGGCCTCGGGTACTCTCACTGACCGAACGAAACGCAACAATGCAAGCACTGTTACTTCACGTCGGTTTTCTGTGAAAGGGTGATACTACCCCCGGCTAGCCATTAATAGTTTCAACATGGCTCTACCACCTGCCAGAAACAAAACGGCCATAAAATGGAACCCTGTAGAACGCCAATTCGAGTCGACGATTTCGCAGACATTGCTCCGTCTATACTAACTTTATGACAGCGAGCTTTTATTAGGTCTTTATCTTTTATTATTTATTACATACGAGAAGAGAAGGTCGAGAGAGACTTCATAAGCACAAACAATTATACATAAAGGGAGTATTTTGTGGCTTCATAACATAATTGCAAAGGAATTTATCATGAGAGTTTTCGATCCAATACCTGTTACTGTGTTTAATCCTTTAACGCATACACTAGTTGTTCTATGACCTCCTGCGTTCTATTACGCTGTGTCATTAGAATTAATTCGTATCATATGATAGTGTTAAAATAGTCTTAAGGTCTTTTCGACCTTCTACTTTATACTGATAAGCTTTTGACTGTACTGACAGTCAACCCCACAGCGCCATAGGTACTGTAACGCAGTCCATCAAAGCTAGTGTTTATTTTGCATTTTTTTAACAGCCTGTGTGTACTAGATACGAATGAGTATTATAACTGTGTTTCTAAAGCGGTCTCTTTAACCACTGCTTATGAAATGAAAATAGAAAGAAAAAAAAGCGATGAGATTACTTAAACTTAAAACTCAGACTTAAAAGATCCTATTATCTAAGTTATCAAATACTTAGCGATTTTAACAAAGATAAGCTTTTGCTTAGACCTATTTATTCTCTTCTAGCGGGCTCGGCAGACGTTGTTCCGCCCTGATTATTATAAAATAAAATCCTTGATAAATTATATATCAAAACCTTCACTTTATTTCACTACTGGCAAAAACCGCATGAAAATTCGTTTATCAGTTTTTGAGTTTATCGCGAACAAACAGACATACGTGGTAGGAGACTTTGTTTTATACTATGTAGTGATTCTCTATATTATACGAACAGTTGACAATTGGCAACTAGATTTATATTGACCGATTTACCGTAGCACCATGTTTATCTGGGTATCAATTCAATATTATTTTAATTACTTGACATATTATACAGATGATATGATAGTTTGACGTCAACAAAACAGTTGCGATACGACAGTGTCTTTGAACCAGTGATCTCGTTGCTATGCGGTCGAAAGACATATATATATATATATAAGCTGCAACGCGGAAGGGAGCGCGGTTTGTCTCAGCGCATTGACTAGATTGTAAAGGCGGAATACATTCACTGTTGATATTTTAAAATTGTATACGCATTTTAACTAATTCCACTCGATAAGCGATCCGCTTCCACTATAGAACTACCAGTATTTTGTATAAAAAGTCTTTATAAAGTTGCTATCAATTTTTCTTCCATTTAAACCGGTTGTCAGCTTATCTGCAGGCAATATTTATAGTTTAACCAGAGCGTTGAGTAGGTAATTTAATTATTTCATTAGCTAGAGGGTTGTAAAGATTTTTTTTTATTATAGCGCTAAATAACTGCGCTATACCTGATGGTAAGCACAGTAAAATCCAAAAACAATAGCGACCACCGAGTGACACACTATTCATCGCCGTTTGCCACTGGCATGCCGGCCAGCGAAAAGCGGGATATGTACAGGCTGATCCTGAAACGCGACCCGCAGAAGCGAATCACTATGACGGGCTTTTTCGCCCTGTACATGGTGGTTGCGACCCAGTCAGGACGTATACCCTACCACCCTGCTTTTGCCATTGTCTCGTTCGTTATTCAGCAGGGTGCACCACGTGAGGTTGGCTTGGGTATCTCATGTCTTATGATGTTATTCGACACCCCTTACACCCCTTTCATTTACAGCCCAAGCCGAGGTTCGGTCATTCTGGCACCTTTGAACTTGTTGCCAAGCGGCGAAGTGCCTTAAGCGCTCGCCTTAGAAGTCCGATGAAGCTGTGAAAGCCCGTCAGGCCAATAGCACAGTCAGTACAAAAAAAGTCGAGGCAGTTATAAAGACTGCCGATAGAAGTGAAAACTCAAAACAATGAAATAAATACTGCAAATGATTAATATCACACAGGCCCATATACTACGCGTTGTTAGTCTGTCTCAAGCCGCGCAAGCGCAACACGCCGGTCGGCCGGTCATGTTTACGTAGCATGTCATGACGCGAAATTATAAATGTATTCCCTGCCAAAAGTACCGTTTACCATGCCTAAAGAAATCTTAACTTCAAGAAAAAAGCAAAGTTTTTTCCAACTATCAAAATTCCATTAGGTATCAAACTTTTAAAGATTGGTTATCAACTTATTTCCTTATAAGTAATTGAAATAATCAAATATCAAAAATATTGGCTCATTACTTATTTCATGTTACATTAAAATAGGCTCCTTTGACAAGAGACATCATCTTCCTACTCTTATTCTACCAAAATAGTATCAGCACAACGTGTTTTCCTTTTAAACTCTCCTCTACCATCTTTTATTTAATATAAACATATAACTCTCCACACAATCCACGCATATTTTCTTCAGTCTCACTTTATACCTATAACCGTCTATTGTCATACTTAACAGCCTTTTAATTAATCATTTACATCCCTCTTTATCACCTTTGTAACATGCTGACCTTTATTTCACATCTTCTCTGTACCATTGGTGCTATGATCACGGTACAATAGAAGACATCACTGTTATATTGTTCGTTTTGTAACATATAGCGTGTAACATATAACATCAGCGTTGGCTGAAGAGTTACAAATTACAAAACAGCATTCAAATTCTAAAATGGCTTTAAAGTTCCTGTGATGGAAAATACTTTGATACGTTTATAGCATAATTATAAACCTCGAGTTTGGTTGAACGCGCTAATCTCAGGAAGTACTGGTCTAATTTGAAAAATTATTTCAGTATTAGATAGCTGATTTATCAACGCTAAGTCCAATAGAAGCGGAGTGATTGAAGAATATTTCAAAAGTGGGTCTTTTTTTCTTTTCAGAGCTTCCGCCGCGTGTTTGCGTTTTAGCCAAAGTAACTATTGCAGGCGGACGAAGTCGCGGGAAGAAAGTAGTAATTACATATATATATAATTATATACTCGATTATTTAAGTATAATTTTTAACTTTTAAAATTGTCACTACGGACCTATAGATAAGCTTTGGTAGTTTCAGTTGAGAACTAATTTCGTTCTCGGAGTTTGCGTATTTTCTTACACCTAATACTAGTTGGATTGTAGTAAAAAGTTAATCAAAACTTGGACAAAGTATATTAACGTCAACATTTTCGAACTGTCTAGTTTTCGAAAAATTTCCACTGAACTACGACCATTACAACAGCATTTTTACCTTTCTTGCTGCAAGTAAAATAACGTTTTTAAGCGATTAAACTATATGTAATATGATTAACGAATATTCTTTAATTACCGTAAACATATAAACATGTTATAATACTCACAGTAATTAACTATGTTGGAATGATACAATAGCGACACGTGCGCAAAACATACAGTCGTCGGTATGGGAGCGAACATTTTTTATCACATTATTCACAAATAACCGTCACTACAGACCGTTAGCACCTGCTCAATGCTTGTTTAGATACGACCACACCGTTCATAATTTCCTTGTACATGTATAGTTCGTTAACTGATCGTTAAGATATATCGAATATACCTTTTGAATTTCTATTAAAATAAAAGATAAATTTAATTTATTACTTACCCCAAGATGCGTGGGAAATTTCTAAATTTATACATCAATCCGTTGCTTTTTTCAAAGCTGTGTCCTTTGGACAAAACTTTGTAACGTGGTCTTTAAAATAAGCATTAAAATAAAGTATTGAAATCAAATGTAAGATTGAATAATAGAGTTAAAAACATAATCTACTGTCGCATAACGCACGTAGAAATCTGTAGCACTTTTCAAATTCAGACTATTTGAACAACTCTGATTTTATTAGTAAAGTTACGAATTTATTTGAGCTTAACCGAAAATATAAATTCACATAACTTTAATCAGAGAGTATGTATATGGCATATATAATTAAAAAAATATTTTTATAGTTTTGTTTACAACTTACACAATCTCTTAAGTGAATCCATCCTTTGATATCAGTTTTATGAAGCAATTAAAAGCTTTGTGGGTGGCCATACGAACATTTGTTAGAAGAGAACGGAGTTAGATTGACACCAATTAATTATACGTAAAGAAAACTCGACAGTGGAATCGGAAAGTTGAAGTTTTCTTATAGCTTAGACAAAAAAACCTGATCGAGATAGGACTGTTTGGAGTTGGACGCGAACGGGTACATGTCGTTACAAGTTCGATTTCAATATTTATTTAATATCTTAACAAAAATTGGTAAAGTAGAATTTCGATCAAATGAACGCCCATATCTTCATACTCATCAGAATCAATTTGTAAGTTAACCTGGATTTAAATATTGATCACCCGAAAATATCCGCAATTATTTCTCAATTATGTCACTTTAAAATCCTGGTTTATTAAATTAAATAACGTGGTCAGAATATTTATACGTTATATTCGAAACCAAACATATTGAAGGATAATTAATTAATTTGAAATTTTGGGATTGGGATTACAAAACATTGGGATATACAAATGATTGTTAGTACGTATAGATTTACTCACCGTCCGTTTGGCGCTGATGGCGAATGAACCAACTTTACTGCGAAGAGAAATTGTATTGCACACACTAGCAGACAGCATAAATTCAACGATAGTGTCAATGCACACAACGCTAACGTCACTTCGTAAACAACTGCAAACTCCTCAGGAGCGCTCGTCGCCGGAGCCGATATCTTCAGCAGAAAGAGCAGCGCCAGCAACGCGAGGAGTAAGCTCACGAGACACAATAATGCTAATGAGGTTAAAGCTTCTTCCGTCGCCGCCCTCGTACTTCTATTCCTTGACGTAAGCGGTCGAGGTTGTGGAGCTCCTGTGGCATTGCCGTTCGCTATCTTTGGCGGTGAGGATACGGCGAGGGGCGCGACGGGCACAGCAGCGGGGGCGGAGGTCTGCGCTCCCGGACTGACACTCGCTGACGTCCCCCCGACGGAGTGCTTGGACGAGTCGAGGGTGGATACGTTGAGGGGCAAGTGGTGGTGCGGCCGCCGCGGCATGTTCTGGTAGCGGTGATCGACATCGTTAGCCGCAGGCGGCCGCTGGGCATGTTTCAACATGGCGTACCTAACGCGCCGTGACTCGCCATCCCGCCGACTGGTTCTCCGGCATCCGGGCCGGTTCTATTACATTGACACCGGGCGAGACGGTCGCTCGTGCGGCGAACGCGTTGCGACTGAGCTCCGCACTCCGCAGGCAGCTACATTCGCCTCTAGCCTCTACCTGCGCTTGCGAGGAATTATGTCAATGAGAACGGTGCGTTTGAGGGCTGGGGCGCGGACGCTTTGCCTCCACTACACTATTCAACTACAACCGCATACCAAACAAATCTACCCTGACATTTCTTCACAATAGAATAATAGCACTTTAAACACAATTAGACCTGTACTTGTGCGTTGTGAAGAAACAATTGGCGTATTGACAAATGTTTACACAATAATACGTTTGTTTATTAGTACCGTTTTAAAACGAAATATGACTGTATATAATAATGATGATATATGTCTAGGCATTGTGTTCGCACTGTTTACACATATTTATTGGATTAGACATCCATAGGATAGAGTTGATAATAGAATTTGTCATCATTATAGAAATATTGAGAATGCAAGAACACTTTTTTAGTAAATTAATCAGTACCGTTAATCTTTGTAAACTAAATATTAAGCCCAAAACATCCTACAAATATTAATTTATTTAAGACCCGTTATTTCCCGCAACTTTGTCTACATGTTGATCAGTATATTTAGAATGCAAATAGTCCATATCCTTTTGTAGACACTACGCTACCTACATTTTAAATTTAATTGTAATCACTTCAGACTATCACTCGTGAAAAGATGACAAATTGACATAAAGATGTAGTTGTTCTCATGTTGTAACATATGTATACGTATGTATATGTATACGTGATGGAATTCGTAAATTATAATATAAACCAAATAACACTTTTCAAACTAATGTATTTTGTATAGAGAGTGAAATGTCGAGCAATAAAAAAGTTTATACGCGGTGTACTCACGTGCAAAATAAATATTCATAAAGTAACCGGCATAGTTCTAAAAGCAAATATGCTGTAGGAGCGAGTGTCTGTTAAAAAACTGATAACAGTGTAAACGAATTTTTGAGTGGAAACCGCGTAAGGACAACCTTAAGTAAAATGTAATGACGACTTACGAAATTTGTCTCAAAATACCTAACTGCATTATTCACACAATACAACACAACAAAATACAACACAATTCGCACAATAGGCAAAGGACAGAGATGGACTGATAATAATAATTATTTAATACTACAAGTATATTGAGATAACCATAATGGGTCACTGGTTGAGTATGAGTCTCACACTAGAAAGAAAGAAAGAAATATTTTATTCATAATGCATTATTTACAAAATATACAAGAGTGTATAAAATATGCACGTCGCAGCATTACGAAATTCAGCTCAGCATATGCTAAAGTGTTAAGAAACACTTAGCGCTGATTTTCAGCTGGAACCCAGTGCAAGTCACGGAGCGATATCAATTAAAATTATGAAATATAATATATATAGCGAAAACAAGTAACGTAAATAATACTATTGTACATATTGTATACAGGGGAAATAAATAAAATTAGTAGGATACATAAAACAACATATAAGAAAAGCAATTGCAGGCGTGACTAAAATATATATCCAACAAAATTATATGCAAAACCTTTGATTTACATACATTGTGATACTAATAAAAACTTTTTAAAATGAATTTTAAATGTATGTACCGCATTGGAGGGGGCAGGTCGTTCCAGCATCTAGTAGCAGCGAATCTAAACACTACTCACTCTCTTCCTGGGAGGGTGGCGTCTCCATGTTAATAAAAGCGTTGTTTGATGTATTTCCAATCTATCGATGCCTTTGTTTTCGGTAAAGATAATTATGGTGTCATCATCGTGGCATGATGTATAAGACTTTTGAATCTCTACCTAGCTGGGAACCAACTTAATATGATCTCAATTGAAATGATAATCTGTCGTGTCCTGTGTCTGTGTTTTAGCAGCTGTCAGTTATAAATGCCAGTTTTTGAAGGGATGATAGCTCAGTAAACAGTCTGTTCGCATATGGCGTCGATCGATTAGATTCTTGCGAATGAGCCGAAGGTCTTGGTGAAGAGAAATATCGTTATGAAACCATAGTTTGGCAGTTGGCCTCTTTCTAGGCACGCCTAGCTAGCTATCATCCTCGATGTACAAATCTAATGCCAAGCACCCATAGGTGTATTCTGGCAGCTGCACTTTATAGTTAGCCCCTCTAGTTTCAGCGTGCTTATCATGGATCACATCGTTGTTCAATATCAGGTGAGGTTGTGATAAAACTTTAAAAGCTATAAAATACCAAGAAACCAACTTTTAAAAAATTCGACATCGCTACTCTTTAATAACATCTACAAGTCTTCTATCTTGGTAAACGTCATCTGATCAAATAGTGGTAACGTATTTTATTGGTAACCTAATTCCCAGATCATCCTTAAATCGAAAAACAACTTTTAATTGGATGATTCAAAAGCCACTTTCATTATCTTTGTACACCATAGAGTATAGTTTAATGTCTATCTTACTCTTTTGTTTGTTTTGTTTGTCTTTTGTTTAGATTTTTTACTGCGTGTTCTTGTGTAATGGTGGTATTAATGTAATAAGCTCTATATCAATATATGCGGGGTGGTAGGGTTTTACAGCCTGACTGGGTCGCAACCACCATGTATATGGTAAAAAGCCCGTCATAGTGATTCGCTTCTGCGGGTCGCGTTTCGGGATCAGCCTGTGCATATCCAGCTTTTCGCAGGCCGTCATGACATCTGCGACCGGCGATGGATAGTGTGTCACTCAGTGGTCGCCATTGATTTTGGATTGTACTGTGCTTACCATCAGGCATAGTGCAGTAATTAACAATAAAAACAAAATATGTCAAAGCCTTATTTCCTCTAAATATTATAAACCAATACGCGCCACCATCTATTAAAGGCAATTTGTAATCAGGCATTAGGCTTCCATGAGACAGGCATTGCCTAGTTTGGGGCCATAGTTAAGGCTTTATGTAAAATGTTTTAGTACATAAAGATATTTGTATATGTATTTGCCCTATAAATAAAAGTTTTCTCACTGTCAATATTTTCTTTTACCATCCGCCGATAATATTGCTAATTCAATTTATTGACGTAAGATACTTATTCTTATGGAACAAAGAAAAATATACAGATACGTGTGTATCGGAGAATATTTCTTATAGTAATCCGAGACAACCACACCTGGTAGGCAGGTGTAGAGCACGCGATTCGAAGGAGCTGGTCGCAAGCTGGAGCGGTAAAACTATCTTTTGATCGCCAGCGGTGGACAACTGTTATATTAGCTTTTTTTTAAAATATAACGGCTAGGCCTTCAAAGATTATCTGGCTACAATGCACTTATAGTATGATATAAAAAGAAATACTTACACAATTAACTTTTATATTATAAATTTTAATTAAAAATGCTATAAGTATTTACAAAAAAAAACTCCTTTTTAGTCGATTTAGTGAACATACATTTATATTATGCCAATATACATATTTTCGTAGTTTCAATGATTCACATGAAGAACTAAGTTAATATTTTAGGCTTGTCCCAATCGGTTGATTGTTACAGTTAAGTAAAGGTGGTCTCTACCACCTTCACTTAACTGTACCACGCTGTACCTATCTATTACTAGTTCCAGAATGAATGGGTCGGCTCGTCCGGGGTAGTACCACCCTCTCACAGAACACCGACGTGAAGTAACTATGCTTGCATTGTTGCGTTCCGTTCAGTCAGTGAGAGCGCCGGAGGCCCACCTTTCCCTTCCCCTTCCCCTACCCCTCCCCCATACACAGGCTGGCAACGTACTTGCGACTCCCCTGGTGTTATGGACTATGGTGTCTATGGACGGTGGTGACCCACCTGTTCGTTTGCCGACTTTTAATATAAACAAAAAGTTAACAATTTGATTTTAGTCTGATTTTTATAGAAGTTTGATTAAAATACTGTAAAGAAGTAAGTACGTAAAGTAAGCTCTAAAAATATAATACTTGTTACCAATAAGTAAATTCAAGCTGCTACTTAAATTCATTTTTTTAATTGATTAATAATCGACGACATTTGGATGAATAAACTTGTTAATGGCATAAATAGTTATTTACACAAATATTATGAATATAAATGATATATCATATTGATGTTATATAATATACTAGTGTTGTCCGGCCTTCATAATAAAAAAATCCTAAAAGTCAACCGCAGTGCCACCTACTGGCTCTAATTGTGAATCTAAATCATTCTTGATTCCACCTGAAAACACACGAAAAAAATCATCAAAACTTGCCCAGCTGTTTAGGAGGAGTTATTCACATACACACTGGGGTGGTTCATTTCAGCAATTTTTTTTTTCGTTGCTCATGCAAAATATTAATCTACATATAGAAAAAAAAAATCTCACCAAGTTTGAGCTCTTAATATTAATTATAAGTACTTACAATTTAAATTTAAAGTTTTACCATTCAAAATGCATGTAAAAAAATATATTTTTTTTAATTTCTAATGTTTACCCGGCTTTTACAATATTGCAAATCGGTTTGATGGAACTTGTGGGGAATTTCACGCTCTTTAAAATAGTCTTAGTATTTTCTTGTGTAACTCGCACTGGCTCACCAGTAGGAGTCCCCAAAGTACAGTTTTTGAAAAAAAAAATTTCTCTTCATTTTTCGAGCAAACCGCCAAAAGTAGGAAGAAAAAAAGAATTGACTCATAAAAAAAAGTTATCTGACCAATGTTTAATGAATTTACAGCCATTTTTATACCATAAAATGTAAGAAATTTTTTACATGCATTTTGATTGGTAATACTTTAAATTTAAATTGTAAGTACTTAAAATTAATATTAAGAGCTTAAACTTGGTGAGAATTTTTTTTTATATATGTAGATTAATATTTTGCATAAGCAACGAAAAAAGAAATGTTTGCGAAAATGAACTACCCTAATATACTCGGACAGAATAGTTATATATATAACTATTCATATAAAGATAATTCATGTAAAATAATATAACACATTCTTTCTTCTTTATAAAATAAGTTTTATAGAGTTTCTCAGGCGTAATAAATATTTTTTAAACAACTACAAGTTTTTAACCGTTCGGCCTCTCTGCATTTGCCTTTGGTACAACTCTAGTAACTATTCAATAACAATATTGGTATAGCGTTACGTTACGTCTCAAATTACTTTGTGGTTACTTTACTTGTATTAAGGAGTAAAACAGAAAATTATTAAATTTGTTGTTTTAAACAAGAAGCGATTACATCAAATCAAAATGAAAATATCCTTTATTCAATTTAGGCCCTGAGAAGGCAATACTACCACCGGTTCAGAAAACAACCCAGTTAGAAACTCGATTTGGTTTATCTCTTCATGTTACATAATTTACATTTTTACAAAATAATTCACATTCGTTATTGGTGAATACGAAGAGTGGGCGTCATTTCCAGACATCACAAGCGTTCACATATTGATCCACCCTATGATATTATAGCCTTTAGATATTAAAACCCGCTTGACATGGTTCTTGAACTCACTATCCGGCAAATCGGTAATGTATTTTGGGACTTTGTTATAAAACCTAATACTATTACCTAAAAAACTGTTTTTGGACTTAGCGAGCCTGAAGCATGGAATGACCAATTTGTTGCTGTTTCTAGTATTTAAATTATGTTGGTCTTTTATTAGATCCAATAGTTCAAAATCAAAAGTCCAAAATAGTTTCAAAGGTACTTATTGTTATTGAAAATAAACAATAACCCAAAATGTACTTACCTTTTTTGTGATAAATCGTATAACAGATATTAGAATCTGTGAAAAATATTCAGTAAACTTTAAAATAAATATATTAGCAACAGGTCTTGGATAACTACATTACCAATGTAAAAAAAATCTTGGAAAGTAACATATTAACTAAATATATAGACATACCCACTTCCGCTGCCCGGCACTGAAGTGGCAATCTTATTTAAGATTTTCCCCATGTTAAAAAAACTAAATACATAGACCCGTTCCTGAGAATCTACCTGTATACATATTAGTAATTAGTTCGGTGAAGCTGTAAATTCTTGTTACGTCAATAGCGTAGTCAGTTCGAAAAAAAAACCATATTAGTAAGAAAAAAAAGTTACTCGTAACAAAATTACAACGAGAATATCCTTAATGACAGTCCAAAACAGTTTAAGTAGGTAATGTAAAGAACTGATTCATCGCAATTTTTAATTTGCCAATACAAAACATATGAGACTTTTCATTCTTTAACTTTGAAATATTATAACTCGTTAACGGAACATTGTCTCGGAATGACTAATACATATTCTTGAACTGAACGATCTGTAAAAATTGTCTACTAAGATTTTTCCTATATTTCATTCCAAGATCAGCGTTCATGAATAAGAAACGATTATCCATACGAATACTGTGAATCCTTTGTGTGAAACGAAATATATTATATCGATTCTTCTATTATATTATTTAACTAGTTTCTGCCCGTGGCTTTGTCCACCTGGAATAGTTACCGTTTACGCAGCGGAAGCTCTCAAAGGGAAAAAGCACACCGCGATTTTGCACGGTCCTATTTGATTTAGTATGTATATATAGCCTATAGCTTTCCTCGATAAAATATCTCAATCGTAACCTTCGTTACGTTGCATTTGAAGATAATGGGAGTTAGGACTTATGAACATTTGGCGATTTGTAGCCTGGAGGGATCACGACGCTTATCGCCGAAGGAGTGAAGCAAAAATAACTAAGGTGCTGACTGTGGTTTTAATATGTTACAATGATATATATCTAAGCATTTTGTTCTATCGCCCCTATGCGTCCGACCAGAGACTTACAGCTCTCTGGAAAGCGTGCGGGCTTACATTTTCAGGCACCTGAATACAAGTCTTTTAAGAGCCTCTCTTAATTTTTTCGGTCTTACATTACATGTCTTGTTGTAAACACGTGGTATCAAAAATACACAAGAAAGGCGGAACCCCACAAACATTTCATTTTTCAGAAGCATCAGTAACATTTATAAATTGATTTTAGTGTGACCATATCTGCGAATATTTATATTACTCACAATTAAAGATTAGTATCGAATTAAGAATAACAAATTAATAGAATGCGGTTGTCTACTGATTGGAAGAAACGTGACAAAATCTCAACACTACCATCTGAGACACGGGACTGCCTTATTTAGATGGTAACGATCATTGCCTTCGAGAAGTAAAAAACTTTTTCTAAGAAATAAAATTTACACAATAATATCAATAAATAGAATTCTGCTACAAAGAAGTAGTTCTCTTGCTGGCCTGGGCGTTGCGGTAATTTTAAGATTGAATATACGTAGTTACAACCCACAATGACCACTTAACACATAATGAACTGCATGCCTGTTAGTTACATCATAACTTAGCAATGAAATACACACGTATAACGATTGAATATAAATTACCATGAAAAATCATAGACCAGTGCCTCGAGCAATCCATATAATTGCCTGAGACAGGCGCTAAAACTTGGGGCCCGGCATTGTGACTTTTTGGCCAAAACTTACTTTAAAAAAATATATAGTCAATAATTTGTTGGTAACTGCAGATATCTCTTAATTATGTATTAAATATGTACTATATATTTCTTTCTAAATATAGTCTTTAATTAAAATTTAGAGTTATTTAATAGAATTTTATTGAAAATGTACTGTGATATATTTAATCGCTGTCCTTCCGCTGAAACGGTCGCTTCTTATCTTAGAACTGCCTAAAGAATCTCAGACTGCGAGTGCACGCTCGTTATATTATTCTCTATCGTTTTACAGATAAAGATTCCTTATGATTTTAATATTTAATATAAACTAAAAGATAGTAAAGTTCCAAAATCCCAGGACATACAGGAAAATATGAATTAGATACATTTTATTTAAATAATCGGCTTAAATAATTGGATAATATACAATTTTAACAATTATTTTAAGTTAAGTAGTACGTGCCTGTTGAATTTATTATTTACTAGCTCTGCCCTCGACTCCATCCGCGAGACACCTAATGTAAAAAAAACACTAACTAATAAAATCATCTTGATGTATTAAGTCCATTTATTTATCTATTTTTCTCCCGAACTAAAGCCGCGTCGTCCTTAAAAATAAAATGACTTTTGATAGACTGAACCGATTTTAATGAAACCAAGACTATATGCAACTCGAGGATATGCTTTATGATTTTGATGATTTATCGTGATCGTACTTTAGCAGTGATGCGTGTTTAAACAAACAGACAGACAGAGATTTCTAAAAATGATTAAAGAATATTTTATTATTTATTCCAAGAGACTTGCACGATTTTTTTTCACAAATATCTAAAAAGTATAGAGACGCCTTATATATATATTTAAATTCTTATTAAATGTATAGATAATATATGTAGCTCAATAACAGAAAACAAATTAATACACAAAATACACATTCATATTAATAACTTACGAGATTAAATTTGTTTTCCTATTACAGTTAGGCAGAACGCTTTATAACTATTATAGAAGAATTATAAACATAAATATATAATGCTTTTGCGTGCAAATATCATTTCTTTATCATATTAAATTTTCATTGAGATTCTTTCTTATATTTTCGCTGTTTTTTAATATAATCGAATATTTGTAGTTCCGTTTATTAATTTTTGTCATAATGATTTTCGGATACGTTATGAGATGTACTGAACAATCGCTGTAAGAATATTGACAGTCTAATCACAAGATTACAACATAATCAGTAATAAAAATAATTATAAAAATCAACTATGAACTTATTTTTATGTATTGATGCCCAAGTAATACTGGTTTGATATATATGGAAAAAAGGAAAGACGTTTGTTTATACATCACTCATAATCTCTTACATAAGCAAACAACACTGGAAGGACGTTGTCCGTTGAAGGCGGCAAAAACTGGCATCCTCTGTACGGTGACCATGAAAAATATGTTTTTGGGATTATTAGGGTAATTAGTTTGAAACGGTATATATGAATCTGTGGAGATTTATCTGTGAATTTCGTAATTAATGTTATAATTTATTTAATGTAATCACTATTGTTAATTTAATTAATTCTAGCATCATTATATTTATATATTATTATTCTTGCAGTATAAAAGTAGACAATCTGTAATATTAATTATTTATTTCTATTTATTTAGTGCTAAGGGGTTTCAGCGAAAACATCGAGGTAAAACCATAGCATGGTGATATAACTTTTTCTAAACTCGGTTGGTAGCTAGATAATAACCTCAATATGAAAATCTGTTTCTAAGCACCTATGAGTATGTACCTTTAGCTTCATTTGAGTGAGTGATAATCAGTCAGTCTTTCCCTCTAGGTTTTGCGCGTTTTCTATTATAGACCACATAAACATTTAACATCAGGTGTAATTATGATGAAACGCCAAAATGCATACAGAATAGAAACAGAAAAAAAAACATATTACAATAATTTATTTGTAATAGTAATAATATTGTATACAAAATTATTAACTTATAAATTAGGCGGTCGCTTTAGTGAACCATAATTAATAATTTTAGAAAAAAAATAGCTTATCTAGATTCTGACATATAGATTACAATCATGAGTGTTTTATGAAGATATTCAAACGATGAAAATAACTGTTATCTGGTAATTAAGACTCACTTCGCTTATCCTAATAGAATAAATGTTATTAGTACTTAACATTTTCAAAAAGCCACCCTTAGTCTGCAGATCCTTAGAGTTCTAAAACAAATAAGTTAAAATATTTTAGGTCTATTATTGGTATGTATCCTATACTAAGTAATTATAACCTCAAATGAAACCAAAAATTAAAATATATTGCACTAACAATAAAAAATATCATTTAGTGCAGTCAGCATTACATACGAGAATTATTCAAAATGTAAACGTTACCAATAACAAAAATATAGCAACACAGAAGTTGCATTTTAATAAAGACAAAAAGAAATCCATGGAAATATAGATATATTCCAGCAGCTGCACTCGAAGCCTAATCATTCTAGATATAGCGTGTTACCATTTTGAGCCATATTATCTCATAGCATAAAGATGAGATTGCGAACAAATAAATGTATAATGATGAAAAAAATATCTACTATATCATTGTCACCCTAACATTACATACAGCCGGTCGCGTGTCACACGGAGATGGGTCTAAGAATGCAGCGAGTCGAGTCTCTAGAGGCAGATAGAGGTTATTACCGGCGATAAGTTTTATTACAAAAAAAACTAGTGATAAAGAAAATCATTATGTTTATTTAGAAATTTCCCATAGCTTCTATTTATAAAAGTTGCTCAGATCGGTTTAATTATCTAGTAAAGGTACAGATTAAAATACTGAACAGACAGACAAGACTTAAGACAGACAGACAGAGGCAGAGGCAGAGGACTTTGTTTTATACTTTGTAATATAGATGGTGTTTTACGTAATATAGTTCGGTTATTATGCACAAGTGAATTAGATCATAGAGTAACAAACCTGCGCGTAGTTAAGATGTAAGTGTAAGCGATTTCATAATTCTATGGAAGTAGATGGTTTTTTTTTTTTATTTTTAACAAGCCGGCAAAATGACTGCACTTTGCCTAATGGTAAGCACAGTACAATCCAAAAAACAATGGCGACCACCGAGAGACACACTATCCATCGCCGGTCGCCGCTGTCATGCCGGCCTGCGGAAAGCTGGATATGCACAGGCTGATCTCGAAACGCGACCCGCAAAATCGAATCACTATGACGAATTACCCATATACATGGTGGTTGCGACCCAGTCAGGCTGTAAAACCCTACCACCCCGCTTTCGCCATTGTCTCGCTCGTTATTCAGCAGGGTGCACCACGTGCAGTTGAGGTTGGCTTGGATGTCTCAAGTCTTAGATGTTATTTGACACCCCTTACACCCCAATAAATAATAATACCACGGAGCATGGATTCTGACTTACCACAGAAACTGCCTAGAAAGCTTTTTTAAACGGGCCACCATCTTGTTAGTTCATCGAAATGAACGTAAGAAACTTGTAATGTACATACTCGATAATGGTGGTAATAATCTACTAGAAGATTGATTGCTAATGGCGTATGAGTTAAGTAAATATGAGCCTTGAGTTAAGTAAATGTGGAATTAACGTCTAGGTTAGTAGGCATTAAAAAGTTTATCTTGACTTATAAATATTATCACCAAAAACGTGTTCACGCTTAGATAAGACAATGACGCGATCATAACGCATGATTATTGTAATATCTTTGTTTATAATTGCGTAACTGAAATGAGAATTATCATTCGTGGTTTACTGCTCTTGCCTGTACGTGTAATATCATAGAAAATACTAGAAATATTTTTAATATTTCTACAGTGTATTTATCATACGTAGCTGAAGTGTTGTAAGTCATTTAATTCGATTTATTTACATTCTTATAATTCAATATTATAACGATATTATTTGTATATAACTAAAGTTTGGGTTAGCCATGTAATAGTAAAAATAAGTATTTATATACAGAAATCATTGTTGGCGAAACAAAGATATTATTTTTACTTTTTTACTCCTAAATGTATAGCTGTAGATTTCTTTGAAATAAATAAATAAAAAAAACTGAATTAGAAAACCGAAAAATTATCCTCATATAATAAATACTAACGTAAAATATATCAAGGGGTTTTCTTTAGGTATATTTTAATAATTTTTTCTCACATTAATGCATAAAACAATATTTAGGTATAAATTTAAAGCAAACACAAAACGACTATCAATAGATTTTTTAGTAACGTTTTACCTAAACCACTAAATATTAACCAACAATGCAATACTGTAAGTGTAGACAATTTTAGAGGTTAAAAATTACTTTTAAAAATGGCCGCTTTTACGTGACAAAGCAAACCAAAAATGTTAATCGTGTAAAATATTAGATTGTATCGAATTTCATTAGTAAATATACTGATTTAATTATTTACGACATCCAATTTGATTCAGTTGTTTTGTTATTAAATAATACGTACAAAAAGGTAATGTAATAAACGTGTAGACATAAAATAGTGTTCCAAAGGTTGTATTAAAACACTATCAATATTTTTGTAATCCCTGCAAGTAGAGTTGCCGGCACGGTTAGTATAGAATATTTTTATCCAAAACTGATATTTATGCCATTACTTCAAACATATAACACTTTTCTTTGAAGTAGTCCGGTGAAGCTGTTAAGACCTTGCATGGTCAATACCGTAGTCAGTTCGAAAAAAAAAAAACTCTTCTTTGAAGACTTGAGTTTATACATTTCCTATAATTAAATATTGTACCGTTATAACTTCTAAACATTTCATATATAATTCACAGTTGCACATAATAATAAAATAAAATATAAAATCCACTACATTACAGACTAAAATCCCGCCAAAAACTCTAGGGTTTTGTTTTTTATTCAGCTCCGTGCGTTATTGGACCTTATTTGTGTAATGTTGCTTGCATATTTCGTAATATAACTCGGTTATTATGCCGAAGTCAAGTGGATATGAAATAATAACATAGAGTATGAATTCTGAAACGTCACAAGAACTCTTTGGAAACTTCTAACAAGGGCGCAGTCCTGTTGGAACACTGAAATATTCACAAGAAACGTTGGTATAATTACTCAATTGGTAATCTTTGATAAAGAGTGTTAGATATCAAAGTAAGAAGAAGATGATGGGACAGAGGTAGCCGGGCAGCTGGAGATTTTTTTTTGTTCTATATTATATTCAAGTCAATCGCTTCAGTGGTGGTAGAGCCACGCTGAAACTATTACTGGTTTCAGCATGAATGGATCGGCTCGCCCGGGGTAGTACCACCCTCTCATAGAAAACCGACGTGAAGTAACAGTGCTTGCCATTGTTGCGAATTCCTTCGGTCAGTGAGAGAGCCGGAGGCCCACCTCCCCTCTCCTCCTCTCCCTGTCCCTACCCTAATCCTTTCCTCCCAAAGGGTGGCAACGCACTTGCGATTCCTCTGGTGTTGTTAGTGTCTATGGACGGTGGTGATCACTTAACAGCCGGTGACTCATCTGTTCGTTTGCCACTTATAATTTTTTTTTATAAAATATGCCCGCAAAAACGTAGATAAACTGGATTTAGTAAAGGACCGACATAATAAAAATACTAGAAACAACAACAAATTGGTCATTCCATGTTTCAGGCTCACTAAGACGACTAACAGTTATTTTTAGGTAATAGTGTAAGGTTTTATAACAAAGTCCTAAAGCATTACCGATTTGCCGGATAGTGAGTTCAAGCACCATGTCAAGCGGGTTTTAATATCTAAAGGCAATTATAGAATGGATCAATATGTGAACGATGTTGACGTCTGGAAATGACGCCCCTCTTTGTGTATGCATAAGAAACGAATGTAACTATGTTTGTAAAAATGTGTATTATGAAAAAATACACCAGATCGAGTTTCTTGCCGGTTCTTCTTGATGGCTGGGTTGTTTTTCCGAACCCATCCTAGCTTTGACGTTTATAAGCGCCGTCTCAGGGCTTAAATAGAATAAAGTACCTATTTTTGATTTTAGAATCAGTCTCCTTTCCGTGATAATAAATAGTAGGTTGGTCGTAGTTTTAATTAGCATGCTCAGCACATGAACTATATGCGTCCTACCTTAATTTAGGTACTGGGATTTAGTACTAGACTCTGTGTAGGTAGGTAGATTTGATAGGGATAGGGATTGTAGGGTGGGGGAACGGGAAGGGAAGCTGGTTAAGTAATCTCTGGCTTGCCTACCTACTTAGTGGGTAAGCAAGGCCAGGGGCTTAGAGGGCGTAGGGTTTGAGACAGGCAGGGTAGGGTTACGAGCGAGGGATGGGGGGGATTTTTAGGATAGCGTAGGCCGGAGGGGACTTCAGGGTGGTTGAGGAGGAGGAGGAATAAACCTCGATAAAAAATCAGTATGAGGGCGGCGGCGGAGGGGTTTTCTCTCCGCTACCGGCTGAACCCAGGGGGAAGGGGCGGGGGCCCTGACCTCCCATAGCACGGGTTCGACGGGATGAGAGGCAGTCTTGCAACCGGGCTGCCTCAGTCGGGTGTGGCGTAGTAAACGCCTGCCGCCAGAGGGTGTTGCGGAGCCTGCTCACGTACCCCATGACACCCCCTATAGTGTGGCGTAGGTTGTCGTGGAGTTTTAGTCGGTTAAAGTCGCCGAAAGGCACCGGCAGCTGCGTCATAGCACAGTGCCTATGACGGGGCCTGACAGTGCATGACGGCTTTTCTCTCCACGTTAAAAAAAAAAGGTACTGGGATTTAAATGTGTTTTGGGATATTTTCCGTTTCCACCTGAGAGTTATTTAATTCTCTTCCATTAAATCCCAAGACGTTTGAATGGTTTGTTGATCTTTTCTACTAGATTTTTGTCTGTTCCAATGTTTGCTGGTTATGATGCGCGGAGGGATTTACTATACTTTTTGTAACAATAAAAAACAGTCTTACCAACGCCTGTTGATCTGTACCAAACGATGAGGAATTTTCCAGAACATTGGAATAATAATTTATATCGTAATTCGATAATTGTCCCATATACGTTTAATAGTTGAAAAAAAATCATTGGCCGTGACATATAAAGTGTTCCGGCCCGGCCCCTTATAACTTGTGACAAAAACCGGTATGATCGGTTATTGGTGTTTAATATAGATATAACTTTGCAATCGAATTATTTTGAACTGATAACGCTAAAAGCGTTATTATTAATAAATCATTGAAATTGATACATATTTATGTGGCTAATGCATTTTCGTCGTCGTGTGCAATTATGATTACAATCGTAATTTTTTATAGTTATGAAGTAGAGATATCTTTGACTCACCTTCCGTGAAGGCACACGTACAACCTACTTAACCTTTAGAATAATCAGTCATCGCTTACTTTATCTTTATCAAAAAGCACTTTGACGATGTGTTCTAACAACACACTTAAACCTAAAAGACAGGCTCTTAATTGCAGCTATCGCAGCACATCTATAAGTACTCGGGTATACCTTTACTTACGTTTTATTCGCCTTAGTTTTCTTAAGCCTTGAATTAAAAAAGAGCATCAAATTACATAATCTCTTCCTCTATAAGCTTATCGTTTACAGTTTGTACTGCTTGTCTTTAATTTTTTCAATTAACATTTGTTACCGTCTGTCTACAGATAGCAGTCTTAGGGTGTTTACGTTAGTTGTTGAGTTTCAGTAGTCGATTGTTTAGTTTAGCGTTCTTAAACATTGCTCCGTAAGTAAATGTAAAACTGTTTCATAAATCATTGTGTATTCTAAATATTCAGTTATAACTATTCAATACTTTACTGATATATTGTACAATTTTACGTTTAAGATTTATATACGGGTTTATTGACCGAAATTAAAAGGATGGTTAATTACATAAGAAATGCTGATGAAGAACAATACTCTAAAATTAATTTAAAAACCTAAAGTAGCAATTTTTTAAATTCAATAACAGTACTTTTGTAAGCCTTATCATACGATAGAACTAACATACTATTATTGTTTGCTTTTTGTTATTAAATAATATCTATATATTAATACGTGAAGCCCAAATTTTGTATTCCTTTTTGAGAGAAATACGCGAACGGATGAACGTGAAACTTGGCATAGTTAAAGTTTATATGGAGGACAAGTGCAGAAAGCTATTTATTTGATATAAAATGTACATTAAATTAATTAAAATATGCATTACTCACACTACTGCTTCAATTTTACACAACATATACACACATGTAAATAAAAGACATTTTGACATCTGTTAATAAAGGACTTCAAAAAAGGTTGTAAAGGAAGTTGCTGTGCTCGACTGTATGTATTATTTTACTCTTACGTTTCAATTACCCTTTTTCATTTTATCCCTTTAAAAAATCAATGAACTATGGTCGAATGTCGACCACTGGGCGCCCACTAGTATATATTAATACGTGAAGCCTAAATTTTGTATCCCTTTTTAACGGAATTGGGCGAACGGATGAACGTGAAATTTGGCATAGTTAAAGTTTATATGGAGGAGACGTGCAGAAAGATATTTATTTTATATAAAATGCATTAGAAGTACATTAAATTAATTAAAATATCGATAACTCACACTACTGCTTCAATTTTACACAACATATACACACATGTAAATAAAAAAGACATTTTGACATCTGTCAATAAAGGGCTTCAAAAAAGGTTGTGAAGGAGGTTGCTATACTCGACTGTATGTATTATTTTACTATTACGTTCCAATTACCCTTTTTCATTCTACACTCTACAATGATATTATAACATAATACCCTTTGACAAAAGAACCCTAATAAAATTCAAACTTTAAAAAATCAAAGAACTATGGTCGAATGTCGACCTCTGGGCGCCCACTAGTTTCAATAAAATGGCAAAATAGTATATAATATTTATTTGCAAATTAAATCAAAAACTGTTGAAAAAGCACGAGTGCGTTTTTGGTTTTTGAAACAATTTTCAGGCTATAGAAGTCGGTTTTTCGAAGATAAGCAAGTTCAAATGTAAATACTTATACAAAAATAGTCTACCTATACAAATTTTGATGAAGTAGTAACGCAGTTATATGTGTATAAAATGTGTATGTAAATGTTTAATATGTATGTATGTATGTTTGTTTGTGATTGCATATAGACTTATTTGTCAAATCATATTAATAACAATTTTTAGCTTGTAAGTTTGAATATGTACCAGTATGGCCCGCTAATGTGCTTCTTGTACAACACGCTGTATAATCGTTTTCCGGCTACCAAGATACAGACTCTGCCTAGTTTGGTTGCCACTGTAAAAATATTTGTAAAATGTACAAAAAATTTTAACAGATTTTTTATTTTTATTTTTTTAATTTCTATGTTCTTTTTTAAGAATGTTGTATTGTTTTTTAACTTTTTAAATTGTAAATGAGTAATAACATTTTCAAACGAAATATTATTTAATAATAGCTGTACCCGCGACTCCGTCCACGTAGAACCTTATGTAAGAATACAGTGATTAATAAAATCACCTAATGTATCATGTCCATTTACTTATCAACTTTCCACTCTTTTTTTTTATGTCATAGGTGGCAAACGAACAGGTGGGTCACCTGCTGTTAAGTGGACACCACCGTCCATGGACACTAACAACACCAGAGGAGTCGCAAGTGCGTTGCCATCTTTTGGAGGGAAGGGTTAGAGGAGGGAAAGGGAGAGGAGAGAGGCGAGGGGAGGGGAGGTGGGTCTCCGGCGCTCTCACTGACCGAACGAAACGCAACAATGCAAGCACTGTTACTTCACGTCGATTTTCTGTGAGAGGGTGGTACTACCCCGGGCGAGCCGACCCATTCATACTGAAACCAATAATAGTTTCAGCGTGGCTCTACCACCATCATACATAAGTCGCGTCGTCATTAAAATAACAATAGCTTTTGATCGCGTCTACCGATGTTAATGAAATATAGACTAAATGTTACTCGATGATATGCTTTATAATTCTCTTGGTGAGATTTTATTGTTAACGCAGTACTTTAGTAGTGATGCGTGTTCATACAAACAAACAGACAAACAGACAGACATTTCTAAAAATGATTGAAATGTATTTTATTACTTATTCGTAGACAACTGCAACAATTTTTTTCACTAAAATCTAAAAAGTACAAGCACGTTAGATTTACATTCTCATTATATGTATAAATATCCACTTCCATATATGAAAGACTTATCCAAATTGGAATTTCATCATCTCTTCAAACAGGACCTTTATGATTAGAAAAACAATGGGAAACCATTTTGAATATGAGCTATTGTTACTAATGTTTTATTATTTTTAGGTGAACAATGGACGTGATAGTCATAGGTTGTGGTGCGTCTGGAATCGCCGCCATACGGAAGCTGCACGACGCCGGTTTGAAGGTCCTAGGTTTGGAGGCAGCCGACAGAATCGGCGGTAGAATAAACACTGTGGAATTCGGTAACAGCACTGTTGATATAGGCGCAGCTTGGTAAGAACTCGACTTTAGATCGTGTTTTATTATTTATAGATCTTAATATCTGACCACAGTCTCACACAATGTTAAGTGACGATGTGGCTCCGAATGGTAACTCATTAAGCCTAGAAAGTACTGGTTCACTAGTACACTTGCCAGAACACGAGTACCTGGCCACAGATTCCCAACTTATAGATGTGTCCCAACATTAGTCATTATTATCATTATGCATTGTTTTACTGACACCATGTGTATAACAATATACTTTTAATAAAAAACACTATAGTGAATATTGAATCAAACTAAATATGCAATCACGAAAAAGAAATGCTGGAGACTGGCAAATACTCGACAGTCCCCCCCTCCAATCCGTCCGGAGGGTGGATTGGAATATAACTGATACATTTGTTGGGAAGGACTTCATATATTAGGGTATTTATAAGCATTAGCATAAAAGTGTAAACATATTTTACTATGTATCAGTTCTTTTGATCTCATACAAATACTCCGGTATCTAAGGCTTTAATGCCGTTTTCATTGCTCTGCTCCTTTGCTAATAGAGCTTGGAATGATTGTGCCACAGGAAAATTGGCATGAGCATAGTATTTTTAAAATTTGACATATGCGTTATCTATATAATCAGTTCCTTGCTATAATCTTTTTCTCTTGCGATCCTATGTTCCTAAATTGTCGAGGCAGAGGACAGACACGATGCTTTTGCATCTAGTTCTGTCGATGGCTTCCCACTTCTTATCACTCCAAGTAAGCTCAATTAGAAGGCTCTGCGAGCACAGATCTTGGCCAGATCTGTCTAGGTCGACCATGTCTCCGCCTACCCTGGGTATACCAGCCCAATGCCTGTTTAAGAATATGATTGTTGTCCCTTCGCAAAGTATGGCCGATCCAAAACCGTTTTCGCCGTCACACTTGATAGTCTATGGCAGTGCTCGGCAAACTCGTCAACCAAAAGATCCAAATATAAACAATTAAAAAATGAAGTTTATTCATAGTATTTTTTAATCTTAAAATTTGCTTTAATAGAAATATATTTATGGAAATAATTAGGATTAAAAATATACTCTTGATTTTGCCTTGCGAAATGTGTTTTTTTTACGAGCAACTAGCTGTAGGTACTATTGTTCCTTTCTAAAAATGCCTCTTATTTATAGGCTTAAATTTAAAAAAACAACTTGTTTCTTACAAGGCAAGTTAAATAACATTCCGTGTCTGCATTGAACATTTTTTGGACGAACCACACTGAAAGAGAGAAAAGGCCGCATGCGGTCTATGGGATGTACTGTCCTTGTTATATCTATACTAATATATAAAGCTGAAGAGTTTGTTTGTTTGGTTGAACGCTATGATCTCAGGAACTACCAGTCCGATTTGAGAAAGTCTTTCGGTTTTAGATAGCTCATTTATCGAGGAAGGCTATAGGCTATATATCATCACGCTAAGACCAATAGAAGCAGAGCACCAATGAAGAATGTTTCAAAATCGGGCACTTTTTTTGCTTTTGAGCGATTACGTTATTATTATATACGTTGCCATGGTAACGTGGTAAGTAGTAGTAATAATATTCGTCCAATAGGACAGGCGAAGGAATTAATCCATACTGCCAATTCTGAAGTTATGTGGTAAGTATCAAAGCTAACATTTTCAAAGTTTTTTTTTTCCTATTCAAATAGTTCTTAGGCGAAGGAATTAATCCATACTGCCAATTCTGAAGTTATGTGGTAAGTATCAACGCTAACATTTTCAAAGTTTATTTTGTTTTCGTATTCAAAAAGTTTATACTACTTTTATTTCCAATTTTTTATTTGTTCTATATTACGTATTATAAAAATAAAGTTTGTGTATGTACAATTAAAATAACAACTTTTTGATGAATGGATATGGCTACAAATGACCAAAAAAAACTTTTTTTATACTTCGTCTATATTTTTATATTATTATATTTTGTCTGTTTGTTTGTTTGTCCTGGGTAATCTCCAAAACGACTGGATCTATTTTAACGGGAATTTTACTTTTTACTGCCAGATAACCGAAATTATAGCGGTTGACATATTCTACTTTATTTGTCCGCGGCTTCGTCCGCATTACTTTGGGCCGATTTTCACGGGGTATTTACTGGTAGATAACAGACCTTAAAAAAGTAATTAATAATCTCAGGAACTACCAGTCCGATTTGAGAAAATCCTTCGGTTTTAAATAACTCATTTATCGAGGAAGGCTACAGGCTATATATCATCACGCTAAGACCAATAGAAGCAGAGCACCAATGAAGAACGTTTCAAAATCGGGCACTTTTTTCCTTTTGAGAGATTTCGTTAGTAGTAGTAATAATATTCGTTCAATAGGACAGGCGAAGGAATTAATCCATACTGCCAATTCTGAAGTTGTCAATATAGGTATTTCTTATATATCCTTTAATCAATTTTATTCCATGTCTAAGTTACAATAAAGGCATAAGCGCCAAATCTTCTATATAATATGTCGTACATTATTTTATCCATCATTATTATTTTCTTAGTCTTCATAATCATAAAACAAAATTGTTCAAATAAAGATTTCGTTAGCGTTAGTATTATATACGTTGCCATGGTAACGTGGTAAGTTTCTATCGCAAACATTTTCGAAGTTTATTTTGTTTTCCTATGGAAAAAGTTTATACTACTTTTATTTCTAATTTTTTATTTGTTCTCTATTACGTATTATAAAAATAAAGTTTATGTATGTACAATTAAAATAACAACTTTTTGATGAATGGCTAAGGCTACAAATGAACAAAAAAAAATTTCTTTATACTTTGTCTATATTTTTATATTAGTATATTTCTCTGTTTGTTTGTTTGTTGCGGGTAATCTCCAAAACGGCTGGACCTATATTTACGGGAATTTTACTTTTTACTGCCAGATAGCCGAAATTATAGCGGTTGACATGTTCTATTTTATTTGTCCGCGGTTTCGTCCGCATGGCTATTTCCAAAATGGTTGGACCGATTTTCACGGGGTATTTACTGGTAGATAACAGACCTTATAAAAAGTAATTTAGGTTTTTTATTCGCCTTCGGCCGCAGTGGAATATCCGTAATGCTTGAACTGATTTTCACGGGACTTTCACTGGAAGATAACTCACCTTATAAGAAGTAACTATTTTATTTTGTTTCTCAAGACTTTGTCCGCAATATCCTACTATCTCCTAATTGATTGGACCGACTTTCACGGGGCTTTTACGGGCAGATAACTAGCGGGCTCGGAAGACGTTGTCGCGCCCGGATAATAAAATGAAAACTTTGACAAATTATACCTAAACCTTCCCCATGAATTATCATTCTATCTACTGGTGAAAACAGCATGAAAATGGTAGTTTTTGACTTTATCGCGAACAGATAAGCTGACAGAGGACTTTTTTAACCGACTTCGAAAAAGGAGGAGGTTACTATGTTCGGTTGTATATATTTTTTTCATGCATGTTAATCGATATTTTAGTTAATTATGAACCGATTTTAATGATTCTCTTTTTATTTGAATTGGTACACTATGTAGTGATTGACTGCTACCTATGTATTAGTCCATGTGAAATTGATGACGTGAGACGTGTGCCTTACTGACTCCAAGAATAAATATACATAATTGAAAGTCATATATTTGTATGTAATATGAATTATATCATCTTTTTGGTCAATTTGGCGGCCATATTGTCTTATTTACCACGTTTGCTTCTTCATAACTCAGTTATTATAGCAACGTATAAGAATAACTTAAGTATATCGACAATACGGGCATATTATATCTATCTATAAAATAAAAGATTTAAGATATATTGTTCGATAATGTATAGCTTATAATTTTCATTACTTTCTTATATAGTGTTAGTGAGTACTGAGTTTGGTATATAGTAGGTTGAAGTTCCAGTTATGTTGCTGATGATAAATCCCATCCCACTCGATATACTATTTGTATTCATATATCTAATGTACACGTTACATGTTTCAGTTGGCGTGAGTGTCGTAGTTACAAATGTTTTTGAAAAAACTTTTCTGTAATGTACACTTCCACTCACAATTTTCCATTTCTTTAATACATTTTTTAAAAAGCGCGTGCGGAGCCGCGGGTAACAGCTAGTTTATTATATATTGACATTGAAATGTTTGATTTCAATAAATAATCTATGACCAAAAAATCATTTGATTCACATCAATATACTGAATGTTCTAATGACGCGATGCTAAAATGATAAAAATGTCGCTAAAATTTTAGGTGCCATGGTGAAAAAGATAATATAGTGTTCGAATTAGCCGAACCGTTGGGTCTACTTGGTAAATCGGCGAGCCAAGACAACTGGTATATACTATCCAATGGTGCTTTAGCTCCAAGTAATATAAGTGATCGCATAATGGGTGAAATTGATACTGAAGTGAATCAAGCCGACAAAGAAAACACAAAGTCCATTTTAGAGTGTATTCGGAATGCGTGAGTATTATTGTTACTTTATTACAATTTTGATTAGATAAATTAATAACGCTGGAATATGACAATGATAGATTTGGGATTTGGTATAAATATTTGATCTGTTTTCATTATCCAGGAATGAAACAAATTACTATGTACTATGAGGTAAACGGCGATTCCCTTAGTTTAGTTGTAGAGTTAGTTTAGTTATTAGACCTTTAATCGCATCCTTATTTAGGAAATAACATCAAATTAAATTAAAAATAGACGAAGTCATATGTTTTCAGACTTACGACAAATGGAACTTTGAAAAGCGAACCAGAACTATCGAAATATATCGCAGAAGCTTACACAAGAATGCAACATTTAGGTGGGCAAGTCGACCCGAAGCACGGTAAATCTTTGAAGGGTTTGACTGAAAATATGACGTGCGAAGGTGACTTCATGTTGAACTGGAAAGGACGGGGTTATAAAGCGATACTGGATATCCTGTTGGTGCGTTTTATTTAAACTGTTAGTCTAAGAACTTAGGACTCCACAGATTTAAGTTTGGTGTGACCACGCCGTTGTATCATAAATACCATAGTGTTGCGAATGTGGAAATCTATACTACTTATAATACTATATTAATATTTTAAAGAGGTAAAGTTTGTGAGTTTGTGACGTTGTAGGGGGTGGTCGCAGGGAGTACTAAACATATTATTTTACCAATAGAAAGCCACGTTATTTGTGTATGTCATAAGCTATGTATCATCACGCTAAGACCAATAGGATCAGAGCAACAATGACGAATATTTTAAAATCGATTTTTTTTTCCTTTTGAGAGTTTCCGCTGTTAGCCCAAAATAACTATTCCACGCGTACGAAGTCGTGGGCAGAAGCTATTAATTAATTATATTATTATCATAATATTATAAAGAGGTAAAGTTTGTGAGGTTGTAGGGAGTAATATCTGGGGTGTCGGAGAAAAAATAGTCGAAAGAAAACGTTTCTTACGAACACTGCCTTAATGATGACAGGTATATGATTGAGTTCTAGAAAAAAGTTGTAGCTTGACAATACCTATAATCGCCCAGCGAAGTGGTCACGGGTCAGCTAGTATCTAATATAACATTATGTAGTGTTTCAGTAGAATATTAGATTAAATACCCAAATTTTTTTTAGAATTAGCATTCATTCTAAAAATATATCCGTAGATCTGCTACAACTATATTATTGCTTGCTGTTTATAGCATTTTCTTCTTTCTTAGCTCACTATTCCTAACTCATGTAAATGTTCCTCATGGATCGAAACTATAGTTCAACCCATTGATATATAAAACCCAAAACAGACAATCTCGAATAAAAGTAGCGGTCAAAACCGGCCGCAAAACTCCCTAATATACCTACGTATATACATACATAGTTATAGTTATACGATAAACTTATGATTTTGCAAATTCAACCTTAACTGAATGATATAAAAAAGTTTTCACAAGAACGCAAGCGACGCGAGACTGTTTGAAATGACTGCATAATGCACTCATTTTTGTGTAGCGGTTGTGAGACGTTAAGTGTGCGTCTTGGGTTTTTATACATAAATGGTACAACCTCATAAATATTGAGGCTATTGTCAGTCACTTAATTAGTCTAAAGCTCGCTTCCGCATCACGTGGATTATTTTTCCGTGTATCTAATTGTAAATAATACCTTTATGCAGAATAAATACCCAGATCCTAAAAAGGAGGTTCCCGTACAAATATTGCTTAATAAGGAAGTTGACACAATCAAATGGGGCACTAAGAAACAACCGGCTGACACCAGCAAACCATTAGTACAAGTTAAGTGCAAAGACGGAAGTCTGTTTACAGCGAAAAGCGTCATTGTTACCGTGTCTGTTGGAGTTTTGAAAGAAAGGTATATTTATTTCAAATAATATTATTGGTATAATTTACGGCATATTTGTGTGGCGTTCCGCCCTTTATAGATATCATACTTAATGCTTTATTGTAATATAATTAGTTAATATATCTTAGCATATAAGACCGGCAACGTTGCTGGCGATAAGGCACCCAAAAGCCCTGTAGCCGGGTGCCCAAAAATGTAAAAAACCTACGCGCTTCCCAGATCTGTCATTATCACCCACCACTTTGCGTTTTGGTATCACGTCGGGGTCACCAATTTGGCGTTTTGGTAATCTCGAGGGTCCGTGTTGATTGTGGAGCGAAATAAAATACAGTGTGCTACAACCATATTAGCATAAAGGAGAGTCGGCAGAACACCTGTATTTTATTTCGCTCCACAATCAACACGGACCCTCGAGATTACCAAAACGCCAAATTTGTATAATATAGAAAAGGTACCAGGAGATTTTTGGTTAAAAGTAAAGAAACCATAAATTAGTATACGAGAAATAGAGTAAAAGTAAGACGGCGTATGGCATTTTGCTCACATACGCTAAAAGTAACCTGACATCCAATCGAAACTAAACAGTATCGTATTGCAAATTACCTTCAAATTACTGTAGCAGTTCGATGTCAATTTCGCAGCACAAGTTGGAGAACAGCAATCAAATTACTACTTATTTGTATGCTTATTATTATACATTACTCGACTTTAATTTACTACTAATGTTATCCACAAAAAATATTCTAATTATAGTTTAAAAAACTTCTTTTTTTTTTCGAACTGACTACGCTGTTGACCAAGCAAGGTCTTAACAGCTTCACCGGACTACTAAGGCGAGCACTTAAGGCACTCAGCCGATTTTATTTTGACAACTAGCTCAAGAGTGCGCGTTTAAGAAACGTATTTTGGTCTCCAACTTTCATTACTTTGACTGCCATTTGCCTTAGAATCCCAAATTTAATGTTAAATAACGTCAAATGGTTATTTAGAAACTTTGCTGATTCGGAGTTAATGAGGCACATAACATTTTCAGTAAATGTGCCATTTTTCAATTTGGAAGTCTAATTTTGTACACTTAGTAAACGATTTTTCAATTGAAAACCCACATCAATAAGTATTCCTTATCTACATTGATAAGAACAACGTAAGGTGAAGGTTAGTTTATGGCAAATATGACCAATATTTTTCAATACAAAGTAAGTATTTTAACTTCCTTATCACCGCAATAATAAAGAAAAAAACAATTGTTTTGCTTTTAGACACTCTGAACTCTTTGACCCAGCTCTGCCACCAGAAAAAGTTAATTGCATAAACAGTCTACATGTTTGCGTGCTGGATAAAATCTATATAGAGTTCAGTAAACCGTGGTGGCCAACAACACATGCCAAATTCACGATACTCTGGCGTGATGAAGACCTGGCTAACTATTCCGCGGAAGACGAATGGATCACACACATATACGCTATGGAGACTATCGATCATCAACCTAATGTTCTACTCGCTTGGATCTATGGGACGGGGGCTGAGATGATGGAAAAAGTCAGTTTCGAAGGTGTTACCGCCGGTGTGAACAAACTATTGGATCGAGTATTGAAGAAGAACTTCGATATAACCCCGATTAAAGCTATTATCAGGTTTGTGTGGGAAATTGTTTGTAGTGTTAACCCGTGAACTGTCCAGAATCTTAAAGGTTTAAGCTCCATACAAAGGAATATAGACCACAGAGTAGTAGTAATAATATTCGTCCAATAGGACAGGCGAAGGAATTAATCCATACTGCCAATTCTGAAGTTGTCAATATAGGTAGTTCTTATGTATTCTTTAAAGGCCTAATCGCCAAATCTTCTATATAATATTTCGTACATTCAAAAAAATCATCTTTTATTTCTGAAGTTGTCAATATAGTTAGTTCTTATGTATTCTTTAGTCAGTTTTATGTCCAAGTTAATGTAAAGGCATACGCGCCAAATCTTTTCTATTTCCAAATTAATGTAAAGGCAGAAACGCCAAATCTTCTATAATATATTCTTTTATCCATCTTTTTTATCTTAATTTATTTGTTAATAGTAGCGTACTATGTTCCAGAGGAGAGTTTGTTAATTTCCATTGTCGAGTAATGAATTCAATATTCTAACAAGATGGTGGCTCCCTTGTTAGAACTTTCCATGGAGTTTTTGTGGCATCTCAGAATTCATGGTCCGTGGTATTATTTTCTATTCAAATCAAATCAAATCAAAATATCCTTTATTCAATTTAGGCCCTGAGAAGGCGCTTATGAACGTCAAAGCTACTACCGGTTCGGAAAACAGCCCAGTCATCGAGAAGAACCGGCAAGAAACTCGATCTGGTTTATTTTTTCATGTCATATATTTCTATAGTAATATAAATATTCACATTCGTTATTAGTGGATGCACAGAGAGGGGCGTCATTTCCAGACGTCACAATCGTTCACGTATTGATCCACCCTATAATAGCCTTTAGATATTAAAACCCGCTTGACTTATTCACTTCACTTATGCACAATAAACAAACTATATTACATAAAACACCACCAATTTTACACAATATAGAGTCAAGTAACACAAGATTATGAATAAAAAATAAAATCTACTACATGACAGACTAAGATCCCGCCAAAAACTCTCTAGACCACAGGGTACGTTATATAAATATAGACCGCGTGAGGCACAGGTCAACAGACTTTTGGCAGCATAAATTTAAAATATATCTGATATATTTTAATTATTTGTACGCACTTTCTAAACTAAAGCTTGAAATTCCAAATGTCGTGACACTAAAAAAAATTAAAACCATGATCCATCATTATGAAATTTGGGTCTTAAAAATTCAGTAAAAATGTAGGATAACAGGGCGCTAATTACTAATGGGAGGATTTCTTAATAGTTAACGGTAATATATAACTGCATGAAACAAAAAGGAAATTTCGGATAAATTACGTCATGACAATAAACCATCGCACATTTTGTTGGAACCTATGGAATATATACTATAAAATATTTTTGTAACCATAACCCGATTAAAATGAGCGTTAAACATTTTAGTATTTAAACCGGGAAATCCAGTTTCTTTAAATCTAATCCTTTCGTTTACTTTAGTAACTGGCAACATTGACTCCGATACTTACTTTCCCATGTACTATGAGTTCGCACTGTTCCCGTAGAATATTTAGGGAAATTCATTTTTAATCGACGAAAAAAACAAAGGAGGTTCTCAAGTCGACGCGTATATTTTTTTTTAATGTATAACCACTCATAACTTTTTACAGAAGAGTCCGATTTTGAATTTATTACTTACCGACTTAAAATTACTTAGGAAAAGGTTAATAAAAAAAAGGTTTATTATTTTTTGTTTTTCAGTTTTTTCGGCGGTTTAATTTTTTGTTAAAAAGTTTTTATTTCATAAAAACAATTTGAAAGCTTTTTGGGCTTAAATGCCTAAAAAAGGAAACGGCGAATTTCGTCGATACCCTAGGGCAGTGGTCGGCAAACCGTGGCTCGCTGGTCGCACGTGGCTCTTTCACGGAATAAGCAATATCCATTATTTTGCCTTGTACGAAACGAGTAAACATTTTTGAAACGTAAGCCTCCAGGCACGCGGTATTATTTTAGAAAACAACAATAGCAACGGCTAGTCGCTCGCAAAAAAAACCAAAAGCAAAGGCAATTTCGAGAGTGTACTTCTACAAAAAGCGGCTGTACAAAAAGCGGCTATTTGAATCAATAATTTCTTATATCATAGGTGCCAAACGAACAAGTGGGTCACGTGATGTTAAGTGATCACCACCGTCCATGGACACTTGCAACACTAGAGGAGTCGCGAGTGCGTTGCCAGCCTGTGTTTGGAAGAACGTGGAGTCGGGAAGTGGGGGAGGGTGAGGGGGTTTGGGTAACCGGCGCTCTCACTGACCGAACGAACCAAAACAATGCAAGCACTGTTACTTCACGTTTTCTGTGAGAAGGTGCTACCCATTCGACCCAATCATGCTGAAACCAGTAATAGCTTCAGCGTGGCTCTACCACCTACGTGATACATTAGTTTTGTGTTCTTTATATTTGGTTCTTTCGGATGACGAGTTTGCCAACCACTACCCTAGGGCCCTAAAGACTACGCCACTGGGAATATTTTTGTCGATGATAGTTCCTAAATTCTTAACTTTTTTTTGTTATATCAGGTCCCAATGGGCTTCGAATCCGTTAGCGAGATGCGCATACGCATACCGTAGTGTTGCTACTGAGGAAAATGGAGCTAGCGCGGTTAAACTAAGCGAACCCTTGTACCACGGGGAGTTCCCGGTCGTGTGCTTCGCCGGGGAAGCAACCTCGCACCACAGACACACGGCGGTCCATGGAGCTATCGAAGCAGGGTTTAGAGAAGCCGATAGACTGATTGAGAACTTTAAAAGGATCCAAAAATGATGCTACATTTTTCAGAAAACCCTATGACAAAAAAAATACATGCGATTTCTCCTGAAAATTGTTTCTAAATATACCAAAAATACCAATTCTAACTGATAAATAGCCTTGAGACCATATGTATCATACTTATATAGATATGACTTAGATGTCAAAGTTATGTCATACATTTATTTAAACGCAATATGAAATTATCCAAGTCACTCGAGTACGTTTTAGATTTAAAAAAATTAGAATGTTTGCAGCAAATAGGCATTTTGAGGGATCATTTAAAATCCTAGAGAACTTAATATCGAATGTACCTATTGCATTTTTTTGTATAAAGTTGTTATTTACAGATTGATCGAGAAACGAATAAAGTAATTAAAAAAAACAACAAATTTTGTTTTATATACTTTAATTTTTCTATTAATGAATCAAAAAAGGATTTTACATGTCAGAATAATTGAAAAAATAACAGATAAGGATATAGACACTTTATGAACTGTTTTTTCTTTATATGTATGATTATAATTAACTACAAAATAACTTTTTTTTATCAGTAATATGTTTGTTCTTTATTTTTGAAAATACCCGCTAACACACTATATTATGGCGTTATAATGACGTCACATCATTCTAAACTATATTATGGCGTTGTAATGACGTCACATCATTCTAAAACAAAACTGTTATTTCAATAAAATATGTCAAAGGGTAAAAATCAAAACAATGTTTGGGAAGGTATGACGTCACGCGCTATAACTAATATTTCGATTCGCGTGACGAGTCTGAATTACCGGTTTGTTTATTTAAATATTACAAAATGTATATTTTGATTATGGAAATAAAAATTATATGATGTTCCGTTTTTGTTTATATGTTCAAAGAATTAAAATGTCATTATTATCTTTTTCAAGTCTATAACTTTTACTGCCTTATGCCTTACAGAAGGAGTTATTTACGTCTGTTATTTTTTTATCTGAAGTAAACATACATTTATTGATACAATAAGAATAAAAAAAATACTTTATTATTACTTTAGTCAGAAAAAAAATCAACTAACAAATCTTCATACAAATCGTGATACAAAAAGGAAAAAAATGTCTCATTAACAAATCACATTTAGTATAATGAGAACAAACGCTAAAAAGAACCGTCAGACCAATCCGTGTACTATTCGAATTTCGTAGGCCGAAAAAGGGAAATTTTGATATCGATGGCAGAATAGGATAAAAATTAACTTGGGAAAAGAGTTATTTATTTTATCTCAATTAAACATACCATAAGAAAAAAAATTGTGTGTGCTTGAGACCACACGACTGAAGTATAACTTCTTTAGCTCCAACTGTATATATGTTTATATGCATTTATATACATATACTAACGGGTTCGTCAGACGTTGTCCCGCCCTGATTGTAAAAAAAATCCTTGACAAATTATATATCGAGACGTCCCTCATGAATCACTTTATCCACTGGTGCTGCACTGCATGAAAATCCGTTCAGTAGTTTTTGAGTTTATCGCGAACAGACAGACAGACAAACGAGGTAGGGGACTTTGTTTTATACTACTTAATGATTATTTTCTACAAATATTTAAATGTATTATGGGTTTTCATTGACAATTACGAAACGTAATTGCCTCTCTTTCTACCATCACTAACTTATATCTCCCTCTCGACTTCCGTTCGCCTCGCCCGATCACACTTTTCGTAACGCTCTCGTCACGCTTTCACCAGCTTACTCCCCAAGTGAAGCGTGCGTAAAGAAGTTTTACTTCAAAATAGTTACAGTTTAAAGAAGAAAAAAAAATCAGATCAATCCCCCATATGAATCGCAGTTAGTACGTTTGATTGATACTAAAGAGGAAGAAAATATTATAACAATCGTTATACATAACAATATATAACGCTATATATAACAATAGCAAATAACAATCGCAATACTATTCGACCTTCGTAGGTCAAAAAATAGGGATTTTTTTTGACCGATGGCAGAATAAAATACATTTTTTTTTGGCAACCAATATATTAGAAGATTATTACTGTCACTGTACTGTAAGGTAATTATATTACAAGTTTCTTGAGATAATTTCAAAGAATTAACAAGATGGTGGCCGTCTTGTTAGAACTTTCCAGGGAGTTCTTGTGGCAAGTCAGACTCCATGTTCCGTGGTATTATTTTCTATACCCTTGTGCAGAATAACCAAACTATATTACGTAAAACACCACCAATATTACAAAATATGACTACAAGACACTACATGACATTTCCAAGATCCCGCCAAAAACTCGAGGACACATCTTAACTATACATAACCTCAAATTTGATTATATTCCCTTGTTCGTCGACATCGCACATTGTTATCTCTACGGATCTGGTCTCCGGAGCCAATTCTTCCTCGAGTTCTTCGGGTTCCTCTACGACATCTTCGGGTTCGACTTTGAACTTGATCCCGAACTGTATCGGGGTAGTCTCCGTCGGTTCCGCGATCCGTTCCAGTTCGAACTCGGACTTGTTGTTGAGGAACTCTTTCGGGCCGCTGTGCCGGTCTACGATCTTCTCGGAAACTTCTAGAACTTCGTATCTAGTTGTTGTCAGTCGGTACATACCGTCCTCGCTTATCTGATACCTGGAGACAATGTTAATATAAGTCAAAGGCTGTAGATACGTCATAAGAGCTTTGACAGAGCCTTGATAAAACTCGGCTAGCTAGCAAACGTGATCTCAGTATCGTGTCAGCGTTAATGGAAGCATTGGTGGTAGAGCCACGCTGTAGCTATTACTAGTTTCAGCATGAATGGGTCGGCTCACCAGGGGTAGTACCACCCGACCCACAGAACACCGACGTGAAGTAACAGTGCTTGCAGGTCAGTGAGAGCGCCGGAGGCCCACCTCCTTTAACCCTTTCCCTTCCTACCCCTCCCCCATACACAGGCTGGCAACGCACTTGCGACTCCTCTGGTGTTGCTAGTGTCTATGGACGGTGGTGATCACTTAACATCAGATGACCCACAATTTCGTTTGCCGCCGTTTCACAATTTAAAAAAAATGTCATGTACTAAACGTTTCATAAAATTCCTCAAAACTATGTCAAACGCCTTCCTGTGTTATGAGATTATTACACATACTATGCAAGCAACACTTCTTACAGTTTATTTATTCACTTATCATCTATATTACTATTACCACCAATTAATTAATACATTTTAAATATCAAATATTACGCAAAGAAATTATATATGTTAAAGAAACAAAGCAAGATGTCCAGTCTGTTTTGATTATTCTTTATTTTTGACGGGCAGATCTAACCAACATATAATTATTTCTGTCCCACCGCTGATATTGAGAATATGCCATCTTACTTCCACATTTTATTTAAGACAGTGCGGCGTTACAATGTCGCTTTACGTATGTGTGCGTTATCGTGCCATGTGTCAAAATATCATGTAGATAACGTATCTAGCGCTTTTTAGTTATAATATCATTGGTGATTATATTTTAAAACTCACGTTAATTGTATAAGGGCTGAATACATTAACAATCCGATGCTTACTCATAATTAAAATAATGATTATAACAATGATTAAATATAATAGTAATAACAGATATAAGTTAAATTATAATAATATTTAGCTATAAAAAAACATTGTATGCTTTTATGAAACCAAGGTGGAAGCGAAACTTTTTTTCAGATCGTAGGAATATAACTGGAAATTTTCGAAAAAAATATCGATTTAGGGTTGTTAATTGTTACAGGAAGCGGACTTTGAATTAAATAATTGTAGAAAATTGTAATGGAATGGTTTAATATATTATAATATGACGAATATATGTAATTACAATATGACGGGCGACAATAGAATATAAAGAAAATATCGTATTTTGTTTTACATTTCAATTATTAACATAGTGTTGTAGTATTCATATTTCCTTTATGTGAAAGGAGTATCGTTAACAGGGTATTAAAATTACATTTTTAATCTTAACTTAATTATTGGATAATGGGAAATCAACAGTAGGTAGGATATCTAACAATACATTTTAATTTCAATCTGCGTATTAGAGTAGGGAATACATAATAAACACAACAATTCAGATGATTTCACTTTCTCCTTCTCTGCGACCGGCTGTAATGCGACATGCAATAGATGGACGGAAAAACTTCAGGCGATGGAACAAAAGTTTTTTATAGGAAATCTATTTGGCTAATTCTTTTTTATTGTTATTGTCAATGTCAGGACAAGGATTATATAAAGGAGAACGATTGAATAATCCTACGGAAAAGTGAACAAATTGAGTAAAAAAAAATTATATAAAAAGATCACTGAGTAAGTGAGACAGAATATAGTAGTATATGTATAGGCATGTATATAGAATAAAAATAGACTAGCTGTGCCCGCGACTTCATCCGCGTGAAACATTATGTATAAAAGCAGTAATTAATAAAGTCATCTAAATGTATAGAGTTAAGTTACTTATCTACTTATCTCTCGTACTTAAGTCGCATCGTCATTAAAATTACAATAACTTTTAATAGAGTGAACCGATTTTAATGAAACAAAAGGTCGAGGATATGCTTTATAATTTTCTTTGTAAGGTTTTATCATGAACGCAGTACTTTATCAGTCATGCGTTTTCATATAAAAAGTCAAAGTCACATCTGGACACGAACTAAAAAGTTCGCAACTTCTTATCTCTGCCGTACCGTGAAGCTGTGGAACAATCTCCCGGCCAGTGTGTTCCCTCCTTCCTATACACGGGGTCCTTCAAGCGTAACGTAAAGAGATACTTACGCAGGCCGGCATGACAGCGGCGACCAGCGATGGATAGTATGTCACTCGGTGGTCGCCATTGTTTTTGGATTGTACTGTGCTTACCATCAGGCACAGTACAGTCACTTTGCCGAGCTACAATAAAAAAAAAGTCAGTCATTTCTAAAAATGATTGAAATATATCTTATTACTTATTGCTAGACACCTGAAACAATTTTTTTTTACAAAAATCTAAATGATACAGACAATTTTAATTTGTTATTATAGATTAGTATTATATTTAATCATTGTTATAATTATTATGCTCATTTATCAGTAAGCATGGATTTTTTAATTGAGACCATAGCCTTTATGGCTTTACGATATCTATTACTGGCTCACCTGAATCGACTGTGACCGAAAGGCCATTGGGCTCCATGTACCTTGACCAAATGCTTCGTCAGCCTCGCACCTCTTGAGAATATCTTCATCTGCTTCTCCGGACACAGATGACACGCGTACTTCCTACTAACTACCTTTTTAACCTTCGTTTCAACGTCCGAATCGTACCCGCTCCTATCAGATTGATTATCTTCAAAGTCTTCATCGGATTTCCGCTTTCGCTTTCTCTCGTGGGTCTGTACGTGTCTGCGTAAGTCACTTCTTGTAACAGCTCTGTATAAAAAAAAGTGGCTGTGTACTTATGACCGCACGATAGAAGTGAAAACTTAAAATAAGCACATGCACATTAAAGTTCATACAGGATTTATCGATGTCTATATCACCACGACCCACTGTATGGCTATAGGCCACTTTCCTTGTTAAGGTATGGGGTATAATCACCACGCTAGCACACAACCTATTCCAAGCTCTGAGAAATCCACAGTTCTATATTGTTCCCACGTACGGTGATACTTCAAGAACATAAGATCAGGTTTAGGCTTATTTTTTAGGTGACCATCATTTGATACAAACGTTAAATATCTAAAGTACAATTGGGTCGTAACCGCTGACATATAAAAATTGAAGACATGCACAGTCTTGAATAAAAGTAGCGCTCAAAACCGGCCATAAAAACACCTCAATATACATACGTGGTTATATTTATGCGATAAACTTATGATTTCACAAATTCAACCTAACCTGCATGCTTTAAATTTGTTTTTACAGGAACGCAAGCGACGCGAGAGTATTTGAAAAGAGTGCATAATGCAAAATTATGCAAAAAAATATATCTAAAGAATTGGTTGTGAAATTTTTTTTTTATAAAAAATCATTGAAATTTGCATTCTAAAAAAAAATATTAACCTAGTGACCATCTCGTAATAAAATAATTATATTTAAATTCCATTACCAAATGGTAAATGGGGGGGGTCCAGTTGACGTGATATTAGCCCCTTGCGGTGTTATTACAAAAAAGTTAAATACGTATTGAACCCTGGCTTTAAAACCTGGCCTTATATTAAATGCACCGCGGTCGCCATCTTGCTCTTTTGTCTCGCTTTGGTTACGTCAGGTTAGACTTGTGAAGAGTAGGTAGGGTAGTTTAGGTGGGGTTAGGGCTAGAGTAGGACTGAGGGGCCGTCAGGGAGGTCTAGGTGAGGAAGAGGAGTAAACCTCGGTAAAAAATCAACGGTGGGGTGGCGGCGGAGCGGCTTAACCTTTCCGCTGCCGACTGAACCCAGGTGGGAAGGGGCGGGGGCCCTCCCATTGCAAGGGTTCGGCGGGTTCTTATTACTTTACCGATTATATAGAACGATGTAAACATTTCCACTTTTTGCCACTCTACGAGCGACGTAAAATAGCCGATTTAATTTATTTAAGTAATATAGCCAATGGAATTATAGACTGTCCAGAATTATTATCTAGAGTTCAGTTATGTGTCCCTACAAATACATTAAGAAAACCGAAGCTATTACATGTGCCACTTGTCAGAACGACATATCGCCAAAATGCCTTTCTGATCCGAGCATGTAAATATTTTAATTCATTAGATAATAGCCTAGATTTATTCGCAGATAGTGTATCATGCCTTAGAAAATGTTTCTCTAGAGATTTTTTTACATAATATCAACTTTGTGCGTGTAATCATGTTATTATTTGTACATCTATATTGGTAGCTGTCTTTTCTTTCTTTATTTATAGTTTTTATAAGTGGAAATTTGTAATTAGCCTTAGTATGTTATTTATTGTTATTTTATTAGTGTTAGCTGTAAGTTTCCCTAAATTAATAAAATAAAAAATAACACACGTACTGACAGAATTCTAATCGAGATTCATCTTCTACAATGGAATGTAACTATTATGTAATGTACTAATAAACCTATAACCCGATTGCAGCCACACCTATCGTTTCCAATTCTAAATCCAAGCTATCGAGGGACTAACTCAAACATATATACCCAGATGGTATGTGAAAAATCTTTTAAAATAAACCTGCAACCCGATCGTAGCATCATCTACCGGGTTCAATTAAAATAAAAATTAACCTATATATATTGACGGTAATGCAAAAAAAGCTTGAGAGGCTATGGATCCTCAGTTAGAACGGAGTTCCTTTCCCTTTTTTGTAGACGTTTACTATACAGTCAGTATAGTTTACATTATAAAATGTCAAGTTGATAGAGTTAAATTGTAAATTAAATGATAAAATATGTTCATAAAATAGTAATTTTGTATATCAACAACATGATGATTTTTAAGTTTAAATTCAACAGTTTGTACAATACTATGTCTATATATTAGTAGAGCAAAAAAATATTGCTGTAAAAATGAAAATTTTGTGGAAAAAAATAAATTTGAAGTATTTAAAGCTCTTGTAACAGTACTAAAAATTATAGTACTTTTGTATAAAAAAAGGTTGAGTTTTCAACTAAACAAATAACAACTTGAATGAGACTATGTATATCTAGGCATTAAGGAATAAATTATTGATGGAAAAGCATAAATCTTGAACAAAAAAAAAATGTACAATAAATTTCCGTCCTCATTATTCACTCAAATATTTCACACTTAATCTCATAGTAGTTAAAAAATATTTAACATAAAAGAACAAGGAATTTGTTATGTTTTTGCAATTCTAACCTACATAGAGAACTAGGCCATGAGACTAGCCATGCTTCGCTCCAGCCCTATTCCTCTATTAACCTAACGTGACTTAGTCGGATTTGCTTGGACCAGTTCGCTCGCTCGCCTTTGTTATGTGTGGAGAGGTTTTATGATCATACAAATAACTTATATTATATTATTTTCTAGGATTGAGACAGTTGAGTTTTGATTAAATATAGTAGAAAAAAAAAAACAAGAAATACCAGATTAGGAAGACGTTCCATTTTACGTCATATAAATAATTTATATTTGATTTTTTGTTTTTTTTTTTCTGAAATAATAGTGAACAATTATAAAACAACAGTAAATATATAAAAACAACAAAATTATAGTATTATAAAGCTTTAAAATGCGCATCTGAAGGAAAAATCACGTTCCGTTACACGTAACTTCAAACACATATAAAAAAAAACAACGCGTCTCCGCGGGGTGAGGGGGTGTCTTTTGAAAGGAGTAACCAACCCCTATAAAAAAACAACCCTTAACAACCCCAAATTCGTGATGCGAATTTCTAATGCCAAGCCCAAGTATTTAATACGTATTTAACTTTTTTGTAATAACACGGTTAGAGTTGTTTGTTTGTATGTCCTCTGCGAGTTACCTGTAATCGCACCGTGTGCAGGCGTGGAGGCGCGTGCCGGAGGGCGCGAGGTGCCGGTACCGCACGTGGTTGGCGAGCGCGGCGGAGGTGGGCGCCGACATGTCGCAGAACGAGCACACGCACGCCGACACGTGCTGGCGCGCGTGCTCGCCCAATAGGTACTCACTAGCGCACTTCGTACCGCACATCGTGCATACGTACGGCGAGTCCTCCGACACGTTCTGCCATTTATCATTTTTTTTTAAATATCTTCTTCTATTCTGCACCGTTTTTTTGCGTTCTTGTAATATAGTGTATACGTTAAAAATCGTATCCGTGTAAGTGGTAGAGCCACGCTGAAGCTATTACTGGTTTCAGCAGTACCACCCTCTAATAGAAAACCGACGTGAAGTAACAGTGCTTGCATTGTTGCGTTTCGTTTGGTCAGTGAGAGCGCCGGAGGCCCACCTCCCTTCCCCTCTCCCCAAACACAGGCTGGCAACGAAAGTGTCTATCGACGGTGTTGATCACTTACCATCGGGTGACCCACCTGTTTGTTTGCCTCCTATGATATAAAAGAAAATCTTTATTTTATTTTATTTAACTATTAAATGTTTTAGGTTTAACGACGTTATTGTTTTAATAGCGGTTTCATTTTTATTCTTTACGGCCATCTTTAGGTTGTAATCCAGAATATCCCGCGCCAGAGCGTCCACGGCCCGATGGATGAACCTACTAACCGCGTCGTCAGTCACGTCGGTATAGTAGACACAGGTGTTGATGTGTCTGGATATTGCCACTATAGCATGTGAAACACTATCGTGGATTTGCATCCTTCTGCCCTTTGTTTGTAAGATCATCCCTGGGATTCATGGACTGTCAGAACGCGAATCTTTCCCCTACCCCGTAACCCTTTTTTATCAGGGCTTCTCTCCCTGTGTGTGTACCAGGAAGAGAGTATCGAGGGTGTGTGAGGATATTTGTTCGCCCTGATAGACCCCTGATGCTCAAAGATCTCACTATCGGTTTCAGTGATTATGTACCGTCGTATACTTGACTCGGTTACATCCATCGGTTCTTTATTTTATTTTTGCCAACTAATACTCCAAATTATTATAGTTCTGCCAGAATCTAATGGAAAATAGGGAAATTAGATTTTGTGGTAAGCGATACCAGGGTAATTGCAATAAAACGTCTTGGTACTTTTAATTTTGTACTAGTCAGTTCGAGGAAAAAAACTTATAATACCTTGTCAAATTTAGGACAATACTTTTGACAACTGACGCCTATAAACTGTCGAATTTTTTTGTAACATATATTACAAATAGTTTCGAACTTAATCGCTTGGTACCTAACACTTCTCGTAGTGAAGTGGCACGTATTTCGAACAACCACAAACTATACATTATTATTTCTTAATATTATAGTTATTTTCTATTATCTATCATGCAGTAATTCCTAAAAATCATTACTTACGTACCTAATGATTTTTTTAATTATCCAGCAGTGGTACTCGCTCTCACAACTGGTTGAGAACAATGAGGACGGGATCAAATTTTAAAAGTATCGATTTTTAATTAAGATCGAAAGGTTTTTAACGATTTTTTTTTTATTAAAGTCCTAATCGTAATTTGTACAAAGCTGCATTACTTCATTTTTAACCAATGCCATACTGTAAACTGTGCAGAGTATATTTAGAAACTAATACGCTTATAAAACATTGGTTTTAGTCATCAATATCAACTGCTAACCAGCCGGAGGTCTTATGAAAAAATAACGTATATTACATCTCTCGAAAATTGCTAATCTTAGACAAAAAAAAAAGTAAATATCCCTTTACGAAACACCGCGTCGAACAGAAGGAACTAATTCACCTCAGGAAGATAAAAAAATTCACTGCAGCTTCCATTCACAAGATCTACGAGAATACTCGTCGATAATCGAATAGATTCGTATTTGACTGCACACTACCCCATCCCTACTGTGAGATGTCAAAACTGTCATACTAAATTTGACAAACTGCCTATAGGTTTCTCCTTCACTGATTTTATTACTATTTTGTGTACAAATGAATATATTTACAACTCTAATTGTTGCATTATACTTATGTACTATGTGAACATGTCCGTTACTAACTTATATATACATATATTTACTAAGTTGTTTAGGAACTTACTAATTCCAATGGTGAATCGTCTTTTTGTTCCATTTTAGACATGGTCCAAATCAACTTCAATTTTTTCTTTTAATGTCAAAAGGCGGCAAACGCACAGTTGCGTCACCTGATGTTAAGTGATCACCACCGTCCATAGACACTAGCAACACTAGGAGAGTCGCAAGTGCGTTGCCAGCTTGTGTATGGGGGAGGGGTAGGGGATAGGAAAGGGGGAAAGAAGGTGGGCCTCCGGCACTCTGACTGACCGAACGAAACGCAACAATGCAAGCACTGTTACTTCACGTCGGTGTCCTGTGAGAGGGTGGTACTACCCCGGACGAGCCAACCCGTTCATGCTGAAACTAGTAATAGCTACAGCGTGGCTCTACCACCTTCAGAAAATCTCTTGTTGGTTTTATTTCGTTGGATTTCATAAAAATCTATATGACAGAACTGTGAAATCATCCACAGGGGCCATAGACTAAGGAAAACCCCCTATATATTTATCTCACTTGTGATAATAACTTATATAATATTCAAGAATGATTTATGGTAATAAAAAAGAGGTTGTTTGTTCAGTTTTTGTTTCTTTATTAATAATTCTAAAGTGATGTTATATGTCACCTGTCTTAATAGATGGTCAGAGAGCTTCCTGTTGCTCGCGAAATGCGTACCGCAGTGGTAGCAAGCGATCTGTTTTTCCTTCGTATGGGACCTCAAATGACACTGAAGGAAGACCCGCCTACTGAACTTGGTCCCACAACCCGCCCACGAGCACAAATGAACTATACTATCGAGCGTATGTGATTTCACATGATCTAGAAATATCTGGAACATTTTTTTTTATTTAGGTAACAAACAGCCCATCGATAAACATGTTATAATCATAATTTATACATATAATAAGAATGGAGATCTAACGTGTCTGAGCTATTTAGATTTCTGTGAAAAAAAAATTGTTGCAAGTGTCTTGGAATCATTTTTGGAAATGGCTGTCTATCTGTTTCTTTGGACACGCATCACTGCTAAAGTACTGCATTAAAATAAAACCACATTGCTAAAATTTGAATCTATGTCCATCGAAGAGGTACCCAAACATGCTATCAACTAAGCAATCATCCCTCTATTATATAGATACTAGCTTCTGCCCGCGACTTCGTCCACGTGGAATAGTCAGTTTGGGTTAATCAAGCTCACAAAAGGAAAAAAAAATTATTTTTGAAACATTCTTAATTGGTGCTCCGCTCCTACTGGTCTTAGGATGATGATATATTAACGCATTCAAGCAAACAAACTCTTTGGCTTTATAACATTAGTATAAATACAATGATAAATTTAATCATAGGTGCGTACATTATACGCATGTAGATAGTCCATAAAAAGTCCATACCTGCATAGAATTAAATTTTTCTTCACATCCGGTCCACAGGCAAGAATGTTTAGTGGTTAAATTCGGTAATTGATTTCTCTTGGTGGAATCTTTCTTGCATCGGGCCAGTTTTAATGTCGCTCTACCGTTGAAGCCTATAGCCATCAGTCTAGCGTGGTATGCGTGGTAGTTAATGTGCCGTATCATCTCCTGATAATCGAATGTCTTATGGCCGCACACATCCCAAAGACATCCATACTGCTCGACTGAAAGATATTGTGTTAGTTTTTTTAAAATTCAAGAACTGGATAACATTAATTTATTGGGTACTTTACACCACAATCGTGTTAATTTAAAAACATTAAAATATCATTTACAAGCGCAAGTTATGAAGCAACATACATCTAAATATGAGGCATATAAAATCAAAAACAGCTAAGTGCATAGAGACCAAATTTGCAGGAAACGAAAAAAATGTTTATCTATTCTCACAGTTGGAGTTTTACTTATATTCAAAGTTTCAATTTTAGGGCATAGGCTATTGATTTTGCCTGCCTATGGCCATCAGCTCTAAAAGAGAAGTTCAAGAAATTAAAAAAAAATGTGATAATTCCTTAACTGTATTTTATTCTTACTTTAATTCTTATTTGATGACTTGGTTGTACTTAAATGTATTTGATCCCAAAATCAATTTTAAAACGAAAATTAAAAGGCTTTAGCTGTATTTTATTTTTTGTAGGAATTAAATGGTGATTTGCAACCAATAAGACTAGATGGCTCCATACTCAGTTCATTTTTAGAACTTGTGTGGCACTTAGCTGTCTTTGATTCTATATGCCTCATATATAAAACTCTAGTGTCATGACGTCTGTCCACAATGAACTCCGAAACTACTGTTTTCGAACTAGTTTGGTCCAACTTGAGAGATAGGATAATTTATATTTTCAATTAATAGCCTGAATTTTTAATTATAAATTAAATGATTGTTAATGTTGATTATTGTTATTAATTGTAAATTTTATCGGTCTCGGACAAACGGCTCTTTAAATTAGTCACGTATATGGCGAAGAAGCCCGTCAAAGTGATTCGCTTCTGCGGGTCGCGTTTCGGGATTAGCCTGTGCATATCCAGCTGTTCGCAGGCCGGCATGGCAGCTGCGACCGGGGATGGATAGTGTGTCACTCGGTGGTCGCCATTGTTTTTGGATTATACTGTGCTTACCATCAGGCACAGTACAGACATTTTGCCGTGCTACAATAAAAAGTCTACTAACAGAAAACTATAGAACCGACTGTTATAGATATCTCATAGATTAGATAGCACCATTATATTTTTTTTTCAAATCCAGTTTATTTTATGGTGCATGTATTCTGTTAATCCATTTAGTACGTAATTTCACTTTTTCTGCATTATGTTTTTAGGCAGACTCATTACCCTATACTACCATATACATTCTCGACACTTTAATTCACAGCAACACGCGGCCGGGTCAGCTAGTTATCTATATACATAAAAGAATAACTGTGGGAAAATTTGTATGCAAGTTCTTTTTGCAATATTGATAAAAACTTGTAACGATTCTTGGAAACTTAACTCCTAAGGTGATGTAATTTTGTATGAAAACCCGTCATCTTTAAACTTACGTCTATGAAAATTAGCATTAAGCAGTTAGCATCGAGTTCGAAAATAAAAAACCCTATATAAAAATACAAACACAAACGAAGTCGCGAGCGGCTGCTAGTAATTTACAAACAAAAGACTAAGTGTAGACTAAGAAATGCATATAGAATAGTGTCTAATAGAAAAATGTGTGCATGCACAAAGGTGTGAGCGAGTGATTTTTAGCAATAAGTATACTTTACAGAAAAAAATGTAAACGGGATTTTTTTTTTCGAACTGACTACGCTATTGACCAAGCAAGGTCTTAACAGCTTCACCGGACTACTAAGGCGAGCGCTTAAGGCACTCAGCCGATTTTATTTTGAAAACTAGCTCAAGGGTGCGCGGCACACCTCGGCTTTGGCTATTGCCTGATACATGCATTTCGTGACCTATGTGAGCTAAGCTAACTATTCATACTTATATGAGTTGTTGAAACATATATGTGTATCAAGCATACATACCTCAATAACTCTTATATATATTTCGTATCGGATAATATTCTAAACTATTTCAATTTGATAATGGAAAAAAGATAAAACCCTTCCACTTGCATGTGTAAGCATGTATGCATGCACGTGGGTGGAGGTGATATGTGTAATGTTGTCGCAGTGATGTAAGATTTTGTGTCACTGTATCGCTCGAGCAGCGTACTCCACGCCGAGGGAACGGACCTAGGCTTGAGCAGCTGCCGAGGGGGGCCTAATCTGGTAGATGTAAACGGAGATTTCTACTGTTTAGTGGATAGTCCGAAATATAATTGGCTTAAATTTCTAGGCTATTTATTAATAACTTGTAAAACATGTAGCTAATATATGAATTACTCTTGGTTTTAAATAACAATAAAACAATATGTAGCCTAAAACATGTAGTCGATATTTTTATATCCAAAGTGCCATTCTAGAAACAGACAACCACTTAGCATTAAATTACAATATAAATTTTAATAACAATACATAGTAACCCCTTTTAATAGTAAAATAGATAACATAAAACCTTCTTGAAAAACAACTTGTATCCCCTTATATCAATGTTATAAGTCAATTCATCTTGTATAAGAAAATGAAAGGGCCTGCGTTAGAAATTCGCATCCTGAAATAAGGGTTGAGGGGGGATGAGTGGGTGGGGGGGCCTGACTACCCCTCTATACTACTCCCCGCCGCGGAAAGTATTAGTTACCGAATGATATTCATAATCAAAATTTTGAGGTTATGTAACCTCCAAACAATCATTGGTGATTCTGTATATTAAAAACTTGGTGATTTTTATGTTAAAACAAAACGGTTTGTAACAATACTATATCTATATACAAATAGAGCAAGAAATTATTGCTGGAAAAGTGTAAATTTTGTGTAAATTTTTTTTTAAGTATGTTAAGATCTTGTAACAGTACAACGACAATAAATATGAGAAGTCCGGTGAAGCTGTTAAGACCTTGCTGGGTAATAGCGTAGTCAGTTCGAAAAAAAAAAGACAATAAATATGTATAAAACAACAAAATTATAGTATTATAAACCTTAAAAATGCACATCTGAAGGAAAAACCATTCCGTTAAACGTAACTTCTAATAAATATAAAAAAACTACGCAGGTCGAGGGGGTGTATTTTGAGAAGGGGTAACCAACCCCTACAAAAACATCCCTTCACAATCCCAAATTCGTGATGCAAATTTCTAATGGCAACCCAAATGAAACTCTAATTATAAAATCTATTTACCGTTTACAATTTTTCTTTTTAATATATATTACTTGGATTACTACATTCATTACATGACACTGGCTGAATTGTGTATAAGGACCACAGGCACCAAAATAAAAAAAAATTATCACAGATACACCAACATCCATTTATACATACTAGTGGTTGTCCAACGGTCGCAATTCGTCCAGAAATAAAGAGTACAAAGATTTTATTATCTATGTTGAGCATTGTACAAATAACATAGACTAACAGTCGCCTGTGACTTCGCGTGCGTTTGCATCTTTGTGGATTATTGCAGAGATTTTTTTTTTCTAAAATAAAAGTAGCCGTATTATTATTTATTACATCAGCTACAAATATATATATCAATATATACATCAAATATATCAGCTAAAATCGGTCCAAAAATTTCGTATCGTTTATTTCATCGTTTGTAAAAAAAACAGTTACTTTAACATCACAATCAGATACTTCGATTTTATTTATAGATTGTAGACGTAATGAATTTCGTAGATGAAGTATAATGAATGGATACTTATACCTAGATATTTACACTCAAAGCTCGTATTTAAGATTACTTATCCCTAGACACCTGCACCAAGTTTTTTCTCAAAAATCTAAAAAGTACAGACACGGTAGAGTTACATTCTTATAATATATATAGAAAATATAACATACCTCCATCCTCATTTTCAGTTATACGTATATCTAAAAAATGACTTTGGACATGCCCCTGGAACAACTCGTAGTTATTGGTGAAACTTGTGCAGTTCTGCCACTCGCACTCAATTCGAAGTTTGTCTACCCTCAAACGATGTACTGGCTGAAAATTTAAATCCCCAAAAATCATTTTCATTCATTTCATTCAATCACAATTCTACGTCACTACCATACTAAAGATTTCTGGTAAATTAAAAGAGAAATTCAAAATAAGAACTTACATTAAATAAATCTATAAACTTAAACGTTTTTTTTTTTTTAAATGGCAAAGCGTGACTGGCGCATCTGCCAGTGTCTTGTAACTTAAACGTTTCTACTCAAAATTAAGATCATACAAAAAAGTTTCTATGTCATTACCATAAACAATATTTCTGCTTAACATCTTTAATAATACTGGCTGTCAGCCCCAGTATAAAATATAATAGCAAGTCAATGTCAATCTGTTAATTCTGTTAATATTTTTGAACAGACCAAGATCCCAGTGCTGCCAAGTTATTTTTAAGTGGATGAAACCTTATGTTTTGAGTAGTCTTTTATGTACTTATAACGCTATCGCACTCGCAGAGTTCGAGATTAAAGGCGATGTATAGATATCATGAGACAAAGGCGACTAAAAATAGGTGCTAGGATCTTGGTCTGGAAGCTATCACTACCTCTTGTCTCATTCACTCCTTTATTTGTAGATTGCTTGAGTCACATTTTTTAATTTTCGATAAATTTTTTGAAATATTTTCTTTCATACAAGCATTATTCTAACAATGACAAAGACAATAAAAAATGAATTTGCCAAATAGGTGTGGCCATTTTTTTTTTTATATCACAGGTTGCAAATGAACAGTCCGGTCACCTGATGGTATGTGATCACCGCCGTCCATAGACACTAGCAACACCAGTGCATTGCCAGCCTGTGTTTGGAGAGAGCAAGGGTAGAAAAGAGAACGGGAGGCGCTACGGCGCTCTCACTGACCAAAGGAAACGCAACAATGCAAGCACTGTTACTTCACGTCGGTTTTCTGCGAGAGGGTGGTTATCCCGCGAGCGAGCCGATCCATTCATGTTAAGTCCAGTAATAGTTTCAGCGTGGTTCTACCACTTTCAAAATGATATTTGAAACATTCCTTTTACATAGTCTATTTAGTGTCACTGTACAACTTTTAGGAATAGAACTATTAGAACACTAAATGTAGTTGAAAAAGCATGACAGATGAGCTAAAAATAATAGTGTGATAAAAAGAGTATGATTTATCAATGATCAAGAGATGATTGTATATATGAGAACCAAGGGCTAACATGAAGAACTGAACTCTAAATACTTATTTATTTATTTGTTATATATTACTTTACAGCACATTTAAAACATAATTCATTTTTAATTTAAAAACATGTAGTGCCAATTACAAAGTTATATTATTTTCTTTTTTCGAACTGACTACGCTATTGACCAAGTAAGGTCTTAACAGCTTCACCGGACTACACAAATAATTATTACATTTTATATAGTAACTATATTAAATAAATAGTATTGTTTATTTGAGTTAACGCGTTCTAGGTGTGACTGTGACTGGGATGTTAAGTGTTCTTATATGTCTGTGAATTTATGCATAAGTGTATGTGATATGTTCCTGTTCGATATAGGGAGGTATAATATATCAGGGAGATATTACATGATACAGGTGCATAGTCAGCTTCCCATACAAAAGTAACCGTATAGACAATAAATAACTCAAAATTTTATAAATTAAATAAGAATGAAAACATTGGTTGCAGCTAATGAAACAAAAATAGAGAACACTTTATTTACATTCTTTACTAGCGGGCCCGGCAGACGTTGTCCCATACTGATAATTTAAAAAACTTGACAAATTATATACCTAATACCTATTGATTCACTCAATCTACTGGCGAAAAGACGTGGCAGGGGGGGCTTTTTTTTTATAATATGTAATGCTAAATACAATAACCTACAATTTTAATAGGTTGCAGTTAAATTAGCTACCTTGAAAGACTATTTAAAAAAAAATGTTATACCTGAAACGTTATTTATTTGCAACTAATTGCCCCTGTTTGTGTAATAGCATTCTAAGTTTATGAAGTTTCTCATCTTTTATACAATGTCATATTATTTTTCAATAATTTCGATTTGATATGAAAGCATAGCAATGGGTCTATATCAGTGATGCAAATGGTATATAGTACTGCATACATAAGCACAAAAAATTATTTTTTAAGAAGATACATTTTTCAATGGTCTTTAAAATTGTATTCAATACTAGCCTCTCCCCGCGACTTCGTTAGCGTGTTATAGTTACTTTGAGCTAATGCTTAACACGCAGCAGAAGCTCTCAAGAGGAAAAAACCCCGATTATGAAATATTCTTCATTGCTGCTCCGCTCCTATTGATCTTAACGTGATGATATATAGCTTATAATCTTCCTCGATAAATGAGCTATATAACATTGAAAGAATTTTTCAAATCGATGTCCTACAATGTCTCAATCTCACAAACTTTACCTCTTTATAATATTAGTATAGATATTCAGTACTTTATTCAATACTAAATGTTTTAGTATCATCAGCATAAATCAATCGATTCAAAGTTACTTGATAGACAATATTTTTAACGCGCTTTTATTAGCTTCACCTGTATGTATGTATGTAACCAACTCCTTTGAGCTCGATTTTGTCCTACTTTGAACGATCAGATTTAATTCAAACTTTGCACACCTGTCAAAGGTCGATGACAATGCAAAAATCCGAAAAAAAAAAAAAAATCTGTTTTTTAGTTGGATTTTTTATGAAAGCGTGTTTTTTAGTTTTTTTTAACTATTATTTTTAGAGACTTGGTGACACTAGTAGAAGTAATCATATTAAATGCTTCTTTACATGGGGTTATACTATTTATTGGAGTTATCATCAAGTTTCTGGAGAATATTTTGCATGTAGTGTTTTAAATTTCACCTAATTATATAAAATAATGTTTGATACTCTACTGTGTAATATTTGTGGTGTTTTATGTGATATATATTGATAGTTTCATATGAGTAATATGAATTATAAATAGTAACTGGAAACATGAGCAGTGCAAAAATATAGTACCATGAAATTATGTCCATATGTCCAATAGTAGTAGTTAGATAAAAAATAATTAAATGAATTTGTGCAAAAGGCACTTTAGAACTTACCACATCCTTTGGTTTTACGGAAATTTCCCCAGCACCGGCAGGCACCGTTGCCTCGTCACCTCCAAATGATAACAAAAACTTCTTCCTGTCTGCATTCGTCTGTATAATGTATTTAAGATCATTTGTTTTACAAACACTTATAATAAAAAAAGAAGCTGAACTCTTGAAGAAACGGAAATCATGAGAAAAATATAATATTATAACACATTAAAATAACATAACATAAAAAATATAACATTGCTTAATTCCCTATTTTGGAGCAATGTTTATTTGCATGGTTCCAAGTGTCCAAAGCAAAACATCAATAAACCGTAGTGAAAGAAAAAGCTAAAGAGTTTGTCAATTTACTGAAAATCCATAATTTTAAAGCTAGCAATGACTGTTTAGAAAACTTCGAGAAATGGCATGATTTGGACTTCAAGAAAGTGTGCGGCGAAAGTGCGAGTGTAACATAAACCCTTGATAAGTTATAAACTCTATAACTTTAAATATTTTGTGTTTCGCTTGGATTTAAACTTATCGAGATTCTACAGTATTTGAAACATTCCCTTTGCATAGTCTATTATTTAGTGTCATTATAAAACTTTTAGAAAGTGAGCAATGACTAAACCAAGTGTAGTTTAAAAAGGTATGCAAAATGAGATGAATTGAACAGTGTGGTAAAAAATATAGGTTAGCACGATTTATCAACAACTGAAGGGTGAGCCTCTAGTTGAAAACTGAACACTACCAAGTAGGGCCTAATCTGTAAATGCTTATATCAGGGAGGTATTACAGGTCACAGCACAGGTGCATAGTCGGCTCCTCATACTAAAGAAGTTGTATATATACTTAATCTGTAAAAACATCCTAAAAGTGTTGACAATAAATAATTAAAAATTCTATGAATTAAATAAGAATGAAAACATAGTTTGCAGCTAATCAGACATAAATAGAGAGCATTTATTATTTATAAATACAATAACCAATAAATATTAATTAGTTTCAGTTAAATTATCTGCCTTGAAAAACTATTATTAACTATAAAAAAATGTTATACCTAAACATCAAATTTGCAACTAAATTGCGTCTGTTTATGTAGTAGTGTTCTTTGTTTTTATGAGGTTGCTCATTTTTATGAAAAGCCACAATATTTTTCAATATTCTGGTTTTGTTTTATATGAATAGCATAGCACTTGGTCTATATCAGTAATGTAAATGGTATAGTACCGCATACATAAACACAGAATATTATTTTTAAAGAAAATTTTTTAAATTGTTTCAAAATTGTAGTTACAAGCCCTGTTATTTTATAAGATTTTCGTACTATGCATTCATAATCATATAGCCTATTTATATCCTGTTGTAATTTAATGTGTCATTTGAATAAATACAAGCATAAATGTTTTAGTATCATCAGCATAAATCAGTCAATAAAAATGAGGAGAGAAAATATTTTTTAAGAGTTATGCCCAGTTTCTGAGGTACTCGGTTAAGCTACCAATAGTTATTGACTCAAAAAAGTTATCCATAAGATAAACTACCAATGCATTTCTGAATACACAACACACTGTCAATATCTATGAAACCAATAACTAGTTCTTTGACGATCACTAGATGGCTTCTTTTACAATGTGGTGTCTAAAATTGACTTTATCATTGTAATTCCTCATTAATTATTGTTTTATTATGAACAGTTTTTTCCAAGTTCGATAAGTGGCTTAATTTATTTTTTGTTATAAATTAAGTATGATAACTTCTTACATAGCTATTCTTGGGGTGTAAGGGGTGTCAAATAACATCTAAGAATTGAGACATCCAAGCCAACCTCACCTGCACGTGGTGCACCCTGCTGAATAACGAATGAGGCAATGGCGATAGCGGGGTGGTAGGGTTTTACAGCCTGACTGGGTCGCAACCACCATGTATATGGCGAAAAAGCCCGTCATAGTGATTCGCTTTTGCGGGTCGCGTTTCGGGATCAGCCTGTGCATATCCAGCTTTTCGCAGGCCGGCATGACAGCGGCGACCGGCGATGGACAGTATGTACTCGTTGGTCGCCATTGTTTTTGGATTGTACTATGTTTACCATCAGGCATAGTGCAGTCACTTTGCCGTGCTACTATAAAAAAAAAAAAAAGCTATCTCTCAAAGACTGTGTGAACAGTATCATTCTCAAATGTCAAACATTTATTATTTGTTGTTGCATGAATGGTGTTATTATGGTGCATACTATATGTATTATTTTTGTTAAGTTAGATTTTATATTCAGCAATCCAGTTGAACTCATAATTTGTATGTACTCTATAAACAGAATAAAAATATACATACCCCAATGGAGCATGAAGAGCGTGTTAAAAATATTATTGACAGTAGCTAAAGAAGTTGTATCTACATAAATAAACATAGAATGATTATGAAGTACAGAGACAATAAATACACAGTTTCTAGATGGAACTACGATGTATTCTCGAATACTAAGTCATATTCCCGAACATGATAAACAATAATCTAAACACCATACACCATATGTGCTAAAAGCAGTATATAGTTCTATACAAAAAAAGGTTTCAGATCAGTTTTCATATGCGAAAGGGCAAACAAAAGGGCTTTCTCAATCCTAAGTACTGCACCTGACTAGACTATTTTAATGGATACGTATGACAAGCACTATAAAATCCCAGAGGATGTTGGTGTTTCGTCATCCAGACCGGACATATTCCTCTTTTCTAGACACATTAAACATATATTACTAATAGAGCTTACAGTACCGTGGGAAACCAACATTCCTAAAGACCACACAATCAAATTAAATAAATATTACGATCTAACTAATGAACTAAATAAAAATGGCTATGTGGTTAATTTATATGCGGTAGAAGTAAGAGCGAGAGGTATACCAGCAAATTCTCTCTATAACCTTCTGAAGGACATTGATCTGTCGAGAACTGCAGTAAGTTCTATTTTAGAACGAGTATCAAAGGCGGCACTAACAGGTTCCTACCAAATTTGGTTAGTCAGGGCGGGAAACTTGAGCAGTGAAGGTGAGCGTTGATGCGCATCTCAAAGGGGGCCTCCTTAAACCTACACCTGGGTCGCAAGTCCTGGGAACTGTTCTGAATTCTCCCCCGGCCACACGATGGACCCGGCACCCGCACGGTGAATCCATGGAATGCTAAGAAGTTCATCTCTCTTATCAAATAGATAAACACCCAGAATTGGCTAGTTAAGTTAAACTGACATTTTTCGTATGATTGTGTGTTCAGAATTAAAGAGATAAACTTCAGTTAAAAGTACCTCAGAAACAAGACATGAGTGACACTGGTAGAAGTTATCATATCAAAATTTTTTTTTGTAAATAAATATGTATAGAGCAAGCAACAGTAAACAACAGACAACAAGAGATCATCTTACTAAAACATTACTTGAAAATCAATAAACAATACAACAGCATGCCTTAAAAACTTGAATGAAGTGCTCATAACAAATTTAAAAAGTTTTTGTATACATGTTATTTGTCAAAATATTCATTATCATGAAAGCAGTGCAAAAGTATAGTACCGTGAAAGTACGTCCAAATAGTATTAGCTAGATAATAAATAAATAAATGAATTTGCATTTTATAACTTACTATATCCTTTGGTTTTACGGAAGGATCCCCAGCAACAGCAGGCACTGTTGCCTCATCGCCTCCAACTGATAACAGAAACTTCTTCCTGTCTGCATTCGTCTGTATAATGTATTTGAGATCATTTTTTTTACGCCGAACCGCAAGTTTCTGCAAAACTTCATTGTTTTGTTTTTGCAGCCAATCCATACATCGAAGAAGTTTTGATGCTTTGCAATCCTTAGAACTACTACGCGCAACTAATGCCATGCTAAATTTAACTAATGCTGGGTAAGAAATAAGTTTTAAAACAAATTATAGAACAATTTGTGAACAAATAGTAGGTATCTCAAAACAAACTGCAGATGACTGCAAATTAGGTAGGTACTTTATACAAAAGACACAATACCAGTGTTGCCAATACTTAAACTAGGTTTTCACCAAATTTCAATTCTGAAACCACCAGAAAACCACTTAAAAAAGAGAATATGTCATTAAACTTTCCACTAGAGTCTGGTACACGAGAGCAAGCTCATTTCTGTTCCTTGGTCACTATCTTATTGAAACAACGAAATCATCGCAAGATGTTTTGTAATAATTATCCACTTGATAATGGGAGTAATAATCTTTACTGATGAAAATTGTTGCCAACCTAGGAAAAGACGCCTTTAGAAAAAATCAACGTTCAAACACCGATAAAGAATAATGTGACACAAAATAAACGCTTCTTTTTCTTCCGTGAAATATTACATAGATGGATGTAATTTCAATGTTAATATTATAAATTAGAACGGATTAGAAACATATCATAAATCAGTAAGCACAGTAAGCAAGATCTAAATAATATTATAGGCATATTTTAAATATCATATACTACCTAGTATTATGAAAACAGATGTTAAGTTAAATAAGTTGACACTGACATAGTTGAACTGTACTATATAGAATTAACGTTTTAATTCGTTGGTTAACTCAATATAAAATTAAACTTGTATGGTGTACGATTTCAAAGTGAAAACTTTCTCACATATAACTATAACATTCTTTTTATAAAATAATTGATTACGTAACTTTTTTAAATCTATAAATGTATACGGCAGAGATAAGTAATAGTACTAGGTGTAAACCGATAGGTGGCGTTATAAACAAATCTGGAGGTTACATGACGTGTATACATTTGATTTTATTATCAATCGTGCATTTGTAATTGTATTTCACATAAAAATAATTTGCACTTATGCATAGTTTCGAGTGATATTAAAGGGCCCTGCGTTTCTCATTAACTTTATTTAATGGATCTAATTACCCCAAAATGTTTATACTGCCAGGAGCGTCCAATTGGCCTGAATCTCCAATGACAAAGGGTACTATGAAAAATGGGGTTGTATTAAAATTATTTACGATAAAGTTTTACAATAAAAAATCGTTGTTTGATATTACATTTTATTAGTTTTAATTTGTGGACGTATAAACAATAATTTTAAATAGAAAGCAAATTTATAATGCTAAAATGTAAGTGGTAAGAATACATCAGAAATGTTTATAGGATTTTAAAAATATGTCCTGAATGAGATAAAATGTTTTTTGTTTAGGTCCCCAAAGTATCCTTAGTTACTTTGACCATAATATACTGTAAAAAATTGAACAAGGGTATTACATCGTAATATTGTTTTAAAATTTTTATAATGAGTATTCATCAAATATACATAGATTTTTAAATAGGATATGAATGTTAAAAATTACATCTTTTGTTCTATGGTTTGTGTCAAGCTTGTCCGTCTTTGGCAATCTATAACCTGAACAGGTTTTTGGTGACATTCTTGACAGGTCAAATCAATTTATGAAGTAAAAAACGTGCAACGAGTTGAGGCTGAAACAAGCGTGCTGCGTGTTTAGAGTGGTCGAGAGACGTAGTTGTGTAAAAACGACGCAGCCGCGGCCCAAGCGATTCCCCACGTTGACCGTTCGTCTTATCATAAATTAAACTTACATAAATAGTTCATCTTGTTATTATCCGTTCTCATATCGCGACTCGCGAGTGAAGAGACGCGAACGCGGATAGCGTCGATGAAATCAACTGTAACATTAGAAGAAGTAGTTAATAAATTAGATCACGTTCTACCGCTAACAACGAGAATGCCGAACATCAAGGTTTTCAGCGGCAGTTCGCATCCGGACTTGGCCCAAAAGATCGTCGACCGTCTGGGCATTGATCTTGGTAAAGTCGTCACAAAAAAATTCAGCAACATGGAAACGTGCGTGGAAATAGGTGAATCGGTACGTGGAGAAGATGTCTACATCGTACAGAGCGGCAGTGGTGAGATCAACGATAACTTAATAGAATTACTTATTATGATCAATGCGTGTAAGATTGCGTCGGCATCGCGGGTCACGGCCGTCATTCCATGTTTTCCCTACGCTAGACAAGACAAAAAAGACAAAAGTAGGGCTCCTATAACTGCTAAACTTGTCGCCAACATCCTCTCTGTCTCTGGTGCTGATCATATCATCACAATGGACCTTCATGCGTCGCAAATTCAAGGTTTTTTCGATATACCCGTGGATAACCTCTTTGCTGAACCTGCTGTACTAAAGTGGATCAAGGAAAATATACCTGATTGGAAGACTAGTATTGTTGTGTCTCCAGATGCTGGTGGGGCTAAAAGAGTCACGTCTATTGCTGATCGTTTGAATGTAGAGTTTGCTTTGATTCACAAGGAAAGAAAAAAGGCTAACGAAGTTGCGTCTATGGTGTTAGTTGGTGATGTTAAGGACCGCACAGCCATTCTAGTTGATGATATGGCAGATACGTGTGGAACAATCTGCCATGCTGCAGAAAAATTGATAGAAGCAGGAGCGACTAAAGTCTATGCGATTCTTACTCACGGTATCTTCTCTGGACCTGCTATATCAAGGATTAATAATGCCTGTTTAGAAGCTGTGGTTGTTACAAACACTATACCACAGGAGAGGCATATGCAAGATTGTCCGAAAATCCAATGTATTGATGTTTCCATGATGTTGGCAGAGGCTGTTCGACGTACTCACAACGGCGAATCAGTTTCATACTTGTTCTCTAATGTTCCATATTAGTTTATTTATTTTTTATCTGTGACTTTAGAATAGTTTTTTTCCAACGGTTTGCCGTTTACAAGGCTATGTAATAGATATGCTAACAGTTTTCAGGTTCATTGTTACAATTTTAACTAAGTTAGAGTAGCTTGGTTTCTGTTTGCTTCCAGTGATTTTGTAATACAAACATTATGTAACTAAATACTTTTAAGGACTGTTAGACGTTGACTAATTTAGTTTTTAATGTGATTACTGACACTGGATAACTGTAGTTCTAATCTTTGTTTAATGAAGTGTTTTCTGGATCAGCATAAATGTTTGTTTAAAAAAAAATTGGTTAAAATGACATACAGTTAATTAAAATATATGTATGATATGTGAACAATGTTAGAGTAGTATTCATTCCAATTTAACCATGATTTTTTTTTGCATTTAAAAAGCATGCTTTAAAATAAACAGAAATGAGTAGTGTAATTTAAAAGACATTTTAACCAAACCTCTATGCATTATGTTGTTTTGTCTATGATATCTATTTTTTTCTTTTTCAAGGATTTAGATTGTAAGATGAATTATATATGTTGTATCATGATATGTGGTATGTTTGTCCTTAATATTAAGAAGTTTTTTTTATATATATATAAATGAAAGGATGATCAAAATTATCAAAAGATTTAATGATATAATGTAATGCTTTCAGTATATAACTATTGTTATGTTAATTGGCATTGTGAAATTTGTTTTAATTGCCTTAGTAATGTATATTGAGATTTATCTTAAATTAATGGAACTACTATGTATATTTGGGACATATACATAAATACAAATAAGTTAATAAACAGTTTTTGATCAATATACATACTGTGTTATTTTTTATGCTTTTAATAGTATGATGTGTGAAATTCATCTCATTAGGAATTATATTGGACAGTTAATAATGTGATTATTGCACACATTCTCAGCATAATTATAAAAGAATCATAATAAATGAACCATAATCAATTTATTTTAACTATATACAAATAACTTTCTTAGATTTTAATCATTACATAGTATAAAACAAAGTGCCCTATAGCGTCTGTGTGTCTGTTCGCGATAAACTCAAAAACTACTGAACATATTTTCATGCGGTTTTCACCGGTGGATAGAGTGATTAATGAGGAACGTTTTAGTATTTAATTTGTCCAGGATTATTTCATAATCAGGGTGGGACAATGTCTGCTGGGCCCGCTAGTTTATAAATAATTATACATCGTACATATTAATTACAATAAAATTTCCGAGTTTTTCTTTGTTTTAAAAAATCTAATTTTAGACAGTATTTCAAGTAAAAAGTCATTTGTTGATCTGACCCTATACTGATATGGATTAAGGAATTACAGTTTGTTCATCAAATATACATGTTAATTACAAATAAAGGTTTGATTTTTTTTTTTGTTTGTGGATCAAGTAATTACTGTTTATTGTTTTTCAAAAATGACAATATTAATTACAAGTATCACACTTAAAGTTTTCGGTTATTCTACTGAATAATATCTAATTATAGACAGTATCAAACGAAAAAATAATCATTTGTTGATCTAACACTTTACTGATATGAAGCAAGAAATTATAGTTAAGTATTGTAGATGATTTTGAAATATTCTCTATCAGTGTCTTTTAAAAATTGATTTTTAAAGAACTAAGATAAATTATTCATAATTGACTATATGGATATCTTAATTTTTAAAGTTTTTTTTAATCACTACATAAAGCATTATATGATTTTGTGTAATATAATGCTTATTATATTAAACTTAAGTATATTCAGATTAAATAGAGTGAACATTACTTTGCACTTATGCCTGGATTTCCGCTATAATATTTAATTATAGATTTCCGCAAAGTAACGCCTTCAATCAAGTTTATTCAGGCTGTTACTAGCTACAGAGGACTAGGTCTTAAATGCAACTGCTGTGACTAATATATAAGATGTATGGCGTCAGATTTTCAATTTGAGGGTGGCAGCTGGCTAGTTGAGCTTAGAATAAACACCACCAGCATCCAAAGGTTTCATCGCGATCTTTTTCTTCAGAGAAAATTACGTCGTCATAGTACGTCGATCGACAACGTCCGAATATGCTGACCAAGCTATCATCACTTCAATGACATATGTACGTTCTTTTCAAATACTTATTAATTTTTAGTATACCGTCCGTATCACAGTTATAAGTTGATTTCTCAAAAATTATAAAATGATTATTAATAATGATATCGTCATATATTGTATCACTACCTATTATACAACAAAGTCCTCTGCGACGTCTGTCTGTTCGCGATAAACTTAAAATCTACTGAGATTTTTATGCAGTTCTCACCAATAGATAAAGTGATTCACGAGAAAGCTTTAGGTAATATTGTCAAGGTTTTTTTATATTATCAGAGCGGGACAACGTCTTTCGGGTCCGCTAGTCTACTTGTAAATCATTTTCTTAGATATTGTAGATCTTATTCTGTATATAGTAATTATTATATGTATATCTATTAGGAGATGTTAGATCAACTTATACACAACCCATATACCAGATTAATAAGCTCCAGCCATCATGAAAATTGGCACGACTAAGTATTTTTCATAGAAAAGTTTTTACACTATGTATTTAATTATAACGCGCCATTATACGACTAGAGCGGTGAAGCTGTGAAGTCCCTGCCAGGTCAATAGCGTAGTCAGATCGAAAAAAAAAAAAGCGCCATTATATGACGATATAGGATCTTTGTATTGGTCGACATGGCCTATGTAGATATCTACGTGTTGTACTATAATTCAACAATTAATTACGATAAATATTAACAAACGCGTGCAGAGCCTGGTATAACTAGTTATGTACACACAAATAATACGGAGGTTAACATTTCTCCTAGTGTTTTTCCAGTGCGACCTCGATTGTTCACATGTCGCAGTATAGTCATATCAATATGAGAACTTGACCCGAAAGGCCGAGTGTCCAATGATGTAAATTGTTTGTGGGCGCGTCGATTTGTCAACATAATATACGAAAAGAGCTGTATCAACATAAAGTGTTTAGGTACTAATTCACACAACAAACAAGTACATAATAAGAACGTATTATTCATTTTATTATATTATTATTATCTTGAATGTTTCCAATGAGTACGCTGAGATAAGAAATGTTTATTGGTTACACGATTTGAAGCAATTCTTTTAAATAATTGCTAAGCATTGTTGTTTTCAGATAAATCATGATTTTGGTTGCTAAATAATTATTTAGCTATAGAGTTGGGAGTCTGGTTAACTTTTTCGAAAGTCACGACTCGACTTTCTATCATAATAAAGCGTATAATTGTATAAAAAAATCAGTAATGTCTTTTTTACCAAATGCGACCACCCGCGGTTTTCGCTGCGTTAAATACAATATATAGAAATGTCAATAAAATACAGTTTAATGCCACCTAGCATTTAGCTTTAGTCATAAAATAATATAGAATGTTTCCATTTAGAAATAATCAGGTGTGCTGATTTTCATAATAATAGGTCTAACGTTATTTGAGTTTATTGATCTCCAATATACCAACAACCATGTGTATACCTATCCATGTTAACAAATCTGTATTTCTGTCCGTACTTCAACTGATATGGTACAAAGAGTTAGTTATCCTTTTAGGAATAATATTTATTTCTCACCTATTTTCATCTTTATTTTTCATTTTCTGAAGGGGGTACAGCCACGCTGAAGCTATTACTGGCTTCAGCATGAATAGGTCGGCTCGTCCGGGGTACTATCACCCTTTTACAGAAAACCGTCGTGAAGTAACAGTGCTTGCATTGTTGCGTGTCGTTCGGTCAGTGAGAGTGCCAGAGGCCCACCTCCCCTCCATCTCTCCCCTTCCCGTCCCCTCCAAACACAGGCTGGCAACGCACTTAAGATTTCCCTGGTGTTACTAGTGTCTATGGATGGCGGTGATCACTTAACATCAGGTGAACCACCTGTTCGTTTGCATTCTATGATATAAGAAAACACAATTTTGTAGGAAAATTATATATGAGCAGAATATATCACTCAGAAATTGGTCGGGTTTAAACATAGATAAAACGAAAACTCCATTTTACAATAATATTAAAATATTATTTATATGTATACTAGCTGACCCGTGCGACTTCGTCTGCACCAAATCGGTTATTACCGGTTTCGATTGAACTTTTAAATAAAACTCCATTTTACAATAATATTAAAATATTATTTATATGTATACTAGCTGACCCGTGCGACTTCGTCTGCACCAAATCGGTTATTACCGGTTTCGATTGTACTTTTAAACGCGAAAAATCTAAATACATCTCAAAACCCGATTGCAGCGATACCTACTGTTTCAAATTGTGAATCCCAACTATCCAGGGACTCACTCAAACATATACCCAGTTGGTATGTGAGAAATATTTTAAAATATGCTTTGAACCCGTTCGCAGCATCACCTACCAGGTCCAATTAAGATAACAAATAACCTACATATATTGCCGATAAATGTCTTCCCAGTACGTTGTCCCAGTAACTTCTGTCCCAATAAGCCTACAACCCGTTCGTAACATCATCTACCGGGTTCAATTAAAATAAAAACTAACCTACGTATATTGGCAGTAATGTAAAAAAAGCTTGAGAGGTCCATGGACCTCCAGTTGGAACGTAGTTCCTTTCCCTTTTTTGTAGGCGTTTACTATACGCTCAGTATAGTTTACATTATAAAATATCAAGTTGATAAAGTTAAATTGTAATTTAAACGTTAAAATATATTCATAAAATAAATAATGATAAATAAAACACTGAATGACATAATAACTATTTTCAACTTGTATTAAAACTTTTTCACACTACATTGTATTAAAGAAAAACATAAATATTAAAAAGATATGAGCAACATGTGTCATCTGTCACTTGCCTGTGACTATTTGTCTAAGAGCTAGGCAACGGTTTCGACAGCGAATTGGCTGCCGGTAAACCTTTACAGGCAAAAATATTGAACTTTATATAATTTTAGAATGTTTTGTTTTTCACTAACTTTTAAACGCTACTAAAACGTGAATTTATTATTGCCAGACATTTTTGATATTAACAATAATGTGCCCGATGCAATTTTTTGTAAATAAAGAAGTATGTTCAAACCATGTTAAGATATCTGTAATTTTATTGAAGTTATATTTCTTTTGGCGCGTTAGGGAAAAATGATGAGAGTAAATTTTTACGATGAACGCGCACACCGTAACAAAAAAATGATGAGAGTAAATTTTTACGTTGCGCGCACACACCGTCACGAAAAACCGACACCCTGAAGTTAGCTATAGTCAACATTTTGTTTCTTTGTATTTGTTGTTTGTATTTCTTTATATTAAAACTTTCATTGTATTAAATACCTTTTTTTTATTGTTAGTGTCGTTTTTTCTACAAACGTAGAATAAGGCGCAAGATAAAATTTTTGAAAAGATTTTTACTTGTTACGCCAAAGAAGTATAACTTCTAATGCGTGTACATAAGTACACACACACACTTTTTTTTAATATTATTTTATTTCAACATAAAAAAGGGTAAATTAAAAATATAATGTATTTTTTTATGTCATAGGAGGCAAACGGACAGGTGGGTCACCTGGTGTTAAGTAATAACTACCGTCCATAGACACTTGCAACACCAGGAGAGTCGTAAGTGCCTTGCCAACCTGTGTTGGAGGGGGAGGAAGCGGAAGGGGAGAGGAGGAAGGGGAAGAGAGGTGGGCCTCTCCGGTGCTCTCACTAATCGAACGAAACGCACTAATGCAAGCATTGTTACTTCCCGTCGGCTTTTTGTTAGAGGGTGGTACTACCCCGGGCGAGCCGACCCATTCATCCTGAAACCAGTAATAGCTTCAGCGTGGCTCTACCCCCTACCAAAACCTATGTATAGAATAACTTAGTTATAACTCTAGCTTAGCGCAACACTGGCTGTATAATAAAGATAGCCATAATTGTGGAAGAGCCTGGTTAACAAAATGAAATATGTTCTTTGCAAGGGAAAAAATAAAATGGTTTGAAATGAATTATTTTGTTTATAAAGAATATCACCAGGCACATTATTGTCAATAACAAAATTGTCTGGCAGTGAAAAATTCATGTTTTTAATAACGTATAAACGTTAAACTTATAAAAGTTACTGACAAAAAATGTTCCTTAAATTATTTATAAATCAAAATGTTGATCTGTAAAGGTGTAATTCGCATTAAAAAATACAACGTTAACCGGCTACCAGGTATCCTGAATCGTGTTTGGAAGGGCATAATATATCTTCATATTAAAGAACCAACTTTTCTCAAATTCTCGTTCTTCCAACGTTGCTGGCTCTTATACTAAGGTGTCGCAAAAAAGTCTAGTTACATTAACTAATTTCTTTTCTTTCGTTATCCTGGAGAACCCCTTGCGTTTTATGGGTCAAAAAGTATCCTAAATGTAACCTTGTAATGTACAGATTTGGCTTTGTTACAGTTTTATTATAGTATAGATAAATAAATAAATCTTGTCACCTTTGTTTAGCAAACATTTTTTTATACAATGAAATAAATGTAACAACATAAGTGACAGTTTCGTCTACATAAATGTTTCATACGTGGTCGATAATTACGTACAGAAATGTCATGTAGGCGTAGCTCAGTTGTAACGTACGGGGCTTTAAATGTTTCGACGGGGCCGACGGTTCGAATCACGGTGGTCGTTTTTTTTGGTATATTTTTTTTGAAGTAGCATATGGAAATATAGCTTAATTTTTTAGCTAATCTGTCTGCTATATATAGCACAAAGAAAATTTACCAAAATTCGTCAAGAATATCATGAACTACATTTTTTTTACTTTCGTCCGTTATCCTGAAGAATCCCTTGCGTTTTATAAGATAAAAAGTATCCTAGATGTAACCTTGTGATATTGGTTATAACTGTGCCAAATTTCATCTAAATTGGTTCAGTACTTTCAGAGTGATTCGTGTTTAAAGGTATAGACAAACAGGCAGATCCTGGAGAATCCATTGCGTTTTATGGGACAAAAAGTATCCTAAATGTAATCTCGTAACATTAGTTATCACTGTGCCAAGTTTCGTCAAAATCGGTTCAGTACTTTCCGAGTGATGCGCGTTCACAGGGACAGACAGACAGACACACAGACAGACAAAAATTTTAAAAGGGTTATTTTTGGCTTCTATATCGACAACAAAGCCTACCCCCATCAAAATTTTCAAAAAATATTTAATGTACAGATTTGACCCTGCTACAGTTTTATTATAATATAGATAGATAAATCTGCCAGAAGAAAATATGTAAATGATAGTTAAAAGCAGACGCAAAAAGCGATGTTTATACTATAATATTTATATTGATGTATATATGCATAAAGTCTATTTTCTTTAAAGGTAATGTTTGTGAATATTTAATTAATATGAGGTTTCTTCTAAGTTCTAACCAATATGTTTGGACTGTAAATACACAGCCGAGATGGGTGTCGTTGATGTACTATCAGTTGGATACCAAGGCCACAACACTAAACAGTCCGTCTTTTTATGTTGAAATGTAAGGGATACGAACCTTAGTATAATTCTATGTGAGTGATAGTGCACTCCTCGTCAATATTTATGAAGCGCTCTGAATGTAATTGTAATTTCGAGCTAGCGCATAATGTAGCCAAGAATCCAGTACGAAACGAAGTTAAAAGAACATTATAGAAATCTAAATTTATTTATTAAATTATATATTTATCCTTCAGTTCTCTCGATGTTATACATTCAATACAATACGTGTTTATACTTAAATTTGTGTTTTGCTCATCCAAATTCAGAGTAATCAAAAAGTTTTATAGCGCGGATTGTACATTGGGTACGAGCACTTCTGCCACCTTTAAAAAAAAGAGGACCCGAAGATCTTTTAAACATCACTATTCTCCATTATAATAAAATATATATTTATTTAGGTAGATATAATTTATTCGAATTAAATAATTCGGCGTATAACATAAAACAAATCAATTAAAACAATGCTACTGCTATAGCTAGGGTCAGCTTGATTTTCAAAACAATATTTTTATTGGTAAGAGTCTGTGTATCTTATTTTTGCCAACCAAACTTCTAGTAGATTATTACTGCCATTGGCGAATAGGTAACAGTATTGCAAGTTTCTTGCGATCATTTCAATGTTCCAACAAGATGGTGGCCGTCTTGTTAGAACTTTCCAGGGAGTTTTTGTAGCAAGTCAGAATCCATGCTCCGTGGTATTATTTCTCATCCACATCACTTGTGCACAATAAACAAACTATATTACCTAAAATAGTAACAATATTATAAATTATAGAGTTAAATAACACAACACTATGAACAAAATATAAAATACCACGACATATCTCCAAGGGGCCGCCAAAACTTTAACAGAATTTGTAGTAAAACCTTTACTTGTTCAGGTTTATGTGCGTTCAGACATGCACTATACAAAATTGCAGACCCCTGGTTAAGCTGTAAGTTTGGTAGCGCTAGTTATGGGGTCGAAGTGATAACACTAGGTGAAAACGATAACGTTTTATTAAAATACTAGCTGTTATCCGCGGCTCCGCACGCGCTTTTTCAAAATTTATTAAAGACATTTCTTTAATTATAAAAACATTACAGAAACGCTTTTTCAAAAACATTTGTAACTACGATACGAACGCCATCTACTGTAACATGTAACGTGTACATTAGATATATGAATACTAATAGTATATCGAATGGGATGGGATTTATCATCAGCAACATACCTGGAACTTCAACCTACTATATACCAAACTCAGTGCTCACTAACACTATATAAGAAAGTAATGAAAATTATAAGCTATACATTATCGAATAATATATCTTAAATCTTTTATTATATAGATATAATATGCCCGTATTGTCGATATACTTAAGTTATTCTTATACGTTGCTATAATAACTGAGTTATGTAGAAGCAAACGTGGTAAATAAAACAATATGGTCGCCCAATTGACCAAAAAGATGATATAATTCATATTACATACAAATATATGACTTTCAATTATGTATATTTATTCTTGGAGTCAGTAAGGCACACGTCTCACGCAGTTATAACATATTTTTGATCAATTTCACACGGACGAATACATAGGTAGCAGTTAATCACTACATAGTGTACCAATTCAAATAAAAAAAGAATCATTAAAATCGGTTCACAATTGACTAAAATATCGATTAACATACATAAAAAAATACATACAACCGAACATAGTAACCTCCTCCTTTTTCGAAGTCGGTTAAAAAAAAGTCCTCTGTCAGCTTATCTGTTCGCGATAAAGTCAAAAACTACCATTTTCATGCTGTTTTCACCAGTAGATAGAATGATAATTTATGGGGAAGGTTTAGGTATAATTTGTCAAGGTTTTCATTTTATTATCCGTCTCCGTCCGTATAACGTCTTCCGAGCCCGCTAGTTATCTGCCCGTAAAAGCCCCGTGAAAGTCGGTCCAATCAATTAGGAGATAGTAGGATATTGCGGACGAAGTCTTGAGAATCAAAATAAAATAGTCTAAGTTACTTCTTATAAGGTGAGTTATCTTCCAGTGAAAGTCCCGTGAAAATCAGTTCAAGCATTACGGATATTCCACTGCGTCCGAAGGCGAATAAAAAACCTAAATTATTTTTTATGAGGTCTGTTATCTACCAGTGAATACCCCGTGAAAATCGGCCCAAAGTAATGCGGACGAAGCCGCGGACAAATAAAATAGAATATGTCAACCGCTATAATTTCGGTTATCTGGCAGTAAAAAGTAAAATTCCCGTTAAAATAGGTCCAGTCGTTTTGGAGATTACCCAGAACAAACAAACAAACAGACAAAATATAATAATATAAAAATATAGACAAAGTATAAAAAAAGTTTTTTTTTGTCATTTGTAGCCATATCCATTCATCAAAAAGTTGTTATTTTAATTGTACATACACAAACTTTATTTTTATAATACGTAATAGAGAACAAATAAAAAATTGGAAATAAAAGTAGTATAAACTTTTTGAATAGGAAAACAAAATAAACTTTGAAAATGTTAGCTTTGATACTTACCACATAACTTCAGAATTGGCAGTATGGATTAATTCCTTCGCCTGTCCTATTGGACGAATATTATTACTACTACTTACCACGTTACCATGGCAACGTATATAATAATAACGTAATCGCTCAAAAGCAAAAAAAGTGCCCGATTTTGAAAAATTCTTCATTGGTGCTCTGCTTCTATTGGTCTTAGCGTGATTATATATAGCCTAAAGCCTTCCTCGATAAATGAGCTATCTAAAACCGAAAGACTTTCTCAAATCGGACTGATAGTTTCTGAGATCATAGCGTTCAACCAACAAACAAACAAACAAACTCTTCAGCTTTATATATTAGTACTAGCTGATACCCGCGGCTCCGCACGCACTTTTTAAAAATTTATTAAAGAAATGTAAAATTGTGAGTGGAAGTGAACAATACAGAAATGCCTTTTCAAAAATATTTGTAACTACGATACGAACGCCATCTACTGTAACATGTAACGTGTACATTAGATATATGAATACTCAGTCGTGGGAGCTGCTACACGCCGCGCCGCCCGCCTGTCATTTGTCATCGCCAGTTCCTGTCACATCGCGTACGCATACTTTCTTATGATCTGCAATTACCTTTATAAGTCGGCAAATTTGCAATCACAAAAATAATGCACGATGACTGATGACAGATGAAATATTACCCTATATATCTGTATCTAAAGGAGCACGATAAAAATTGTTCAGTTCTATAGCTTTTTCATACAAGCGCTTAAATTTTTATGACAATTCATACGGATAAATTTACGTAATTTCTTTTTAGGAAACGAGCTTTTACATTTTATTGTAGGTAGTTAAAGTGTTTATTCTAACGCCTAAGTGTGTGAATGTAGATGTGACTAAGGTCGAGTTCAAAACATAATCTATATTAGTATTATAAAGAGGTAAAGTTTGAGTTTGTGACGTTTTAGGAGGTAATATCTGGATCTACTAAACCGATTTGAAATATTATTTTACCAATAGAAAGCCACGTTATTTGTGAGTGTCATAAGGTGTATATTAACCCGAAAAATGATAAGACTTTAATGAAAGTCGGATTTGCAAAGCAAGTCGGAGAACCAGCGGTCGAACGAAAATGTTTCTTACGAACGCTGCCTTAACGATGAGAGATATATGACTGAGTTCCAGAGAAAAGTTGTAGAGCTTGGTAATGCCTACAAAAAAGTCAGCGATAGCATGTGTCTAACTTTATATTTAAGTCACAAAAAGAAGTTTTTTTTTTTAAATGTTTACCGCCAAACGAAGTCGGCACGGGTCAGTTAGAAATGACATAAACCGAAGAGACACGATAGAATCTGAAAGTATCTATATTAAATCTGCTAAATATAGTAATACCCAAGAGAATATTAGATTAAATTACTCAGATAGAATGTTATTCATTTGTTACGGACTTGAGTCATAGACTTTGGCTGTCAAATATGGTATTTAAGTGGCATAATGTTATAAAACCAAAGTAATTCAATTCAATTCAATTAAATATATTAATAGTCATGATCAAAGAGAATACAAGATCTACTAAAAATCCATAAATAACAATAATTAACTCGATTTCCACATTGATAGTTTTCGCGACAGATGGCCCGTGACTTAATATAGACAAAGTATAAAAAAAGTTTTTTTTGGTCATTTGTAGCCACATCCATTCATCAAAAAGTTGTTATTTTAATTGTACATACACAAACTTTATTTTTATAATACGTAATAGAGAACAAATAAAAAATTCGAAATAAAAGTAGTATGAACATTTTGAACAGGAAAACATAATAAACTTTGAAAATGTTAGCTTTGATACTTACCACATAACTTCAGAATTGGCAGTATGGATTAATTCCTTCGCCTATGAACTATTTGAATAGGAAAACAAAATAAACTTTGAAAATGTTAGCTTTGATACTTACCACATAACTTCAGAATTGGCAGTATGGATTAATTCCTTCGCCTGTCCTATTGGACGAATATTATTACTACTACTTATCACGTTACCATGGCAACGTATATAATAATAACGTAATCGCTCAAAAGCAAAAAAAGTGCCCGATTTTGAAACATTCTTCATTGGTGTTCTGCTTCTATTGGTGTTAGTGTGATGATATATAGCCTATAGCCTTCCTCGATAAATGAGCTATCTAACACCGAAATAATTTTTCAAATCGAACCTGTGATTCCTGAGATCATAGCGTTCAACCAAACAAACAAACAAACAAACTCTTCAGCTTTATATATTAGTATAGATAGATTAATATAATGCTAGGGATAATAATATCAAATACAGTTATATTTCCGTAGTAGAGCCTCCAGGCACTGCGTCGATTGAGGTAAATTGATCTATCAAAAAACCTTAATTTACGATGTGGAAATCTGATATAAGAAAAGGATGGCGGAATAGGGAGTTTCTTGCAATTCAATCTAGTTTTTATTTATCTAGTTAGTATTTAGTTAGTTTAGTATTTATCTAGTTTAAGCTTCATTTCTGTCAATTTTCAATGCAGTTTACGTGTAAGCCAAAGTTGAATAATGGTCATAAAATATGATTTAGGATGATCAAATAAGCTACTCTTGTAATGAATAGGGTTGACAAAACTTTTCAAGTCACATTTACATCAATTCCTTTATTTTTAGTGTTGGATACAATTAATAAAACACATCTCTGAAATGTTTATGAAAAAGGTTGATGAAATTGATATGAGAAATCGTATTTCTATAATGATATAATAAATCAAAACATCATATAAATTTAATTATCTACTGATATAGCTATGCATAAAGAACGTTGAGGCAGTCATGAGGACTGCCGACAGAAGTGAAAACTCAAAAGAATGGCATTTAAGCTGTGTTTTCTTTCGAACTTTTAAATTCATTGTGGTCAGAATTATTTACATTACCTAATTTGTAAAATGAAATTATTATCATTAGATTGTCTTTCACATCTATCGACACTCCAAATAATAATTCATACATTTTTATACAGTTTATTAATTCATCAAACCATATGATGGGCTGCACAATCTCAGTACAAAGCATCAATAATAGATGTACACAGCTATAGGTACTACGAGTCGCTAATCTGTCTCAAGCCGCGCAAGCGTAATACGGTCGGTTATGCTTACTGCATGTCATGATGCGAAGTTATCTATTTATCTCCTGCCAAAAAAATAACTGCTCAACGCGACAAAAGGAATAATTAAAAAAAATGCATAGCACATTCATATTATGTTATCCTTGCGAATAGAAGGATTCGAAATACCTACTAAATCTATATTATCTTTATTATAACGTATATTGATGCTCGAACTAGTTTCTATAACGACGTACGTAGTTTTATGCATTTTTTGCTCATTGGTTCTCACTTCACTTTTATTTTTGGACCTGTAGCAGCTTTCACTAAAATATCTATTGTCAGCGAATCTGTCTACAGTAATGGGAAATGGAGTGCAGTCCAAGCCAAGATAATTTTAGATGCCACGATGATTGACACTTTGTGTTGGAGCGAAAATAATATCTCGTTAGATAGTTGCGACATAAAATTAAATATATATGTATAATATATAATAATAAACAAGATATAGTATGTTCTCGTCTGGAGATAATAGTTATACGGATTGAGACGAGGTTCACAGCTGTCGTTCAATGCTATTAATTTAATGCTGACTAGATTAGGCTATGGGAACAATAACTCTGTTCTATTGTTTCGGTGAATCATTTTGGGTATATTTGAGTATAGTAATATTACTTAAATTATTCAATCAGAAAGTGATTTGTTAAATAAATAAAATATTTTTGGTTATCATACATTAATTCATTTAATTACAATATCTATATAGAAGAGAATGTAAATCTAACGTGTCTCTACTTTTTAGATTTTTGTGAAAACAATTGTTGCATTAGTCTTGGAATAAGAAATAAAATTAAAATCAATCATTTTTAGAAATGTCGGTCTGTTTGTTTGTACACGCATCACTGTTAAAGTACTGCGTTCACGATAAATGTAAGAAAATCATAAAGCATATTCTCGAGTAACATTTAGTCTTGATTTCATAAGAATCGGTTCACGCTATCAAAATTTACTGTAATTTTAATGGCAACGCGACTTAAGTACGAGAGAAAAATACATAAGTATATGAACTAAGTACAGTCATATGATTTTATTAGGCACTGTTTTTTTTACATTAGGTTCTACGCGGACGGAATCGTGGGCACAGCTATTTGATATATAAGATTGCTAACAGGGTTCAAAAATTATGTCAAGCTGATTTTAATGCCACAAGACTTTTATAAGGAGGTAATAGTTGAACGATGGTGATATCTGGAAACGACGCCCCTTTTTGTGCGTCCGATGAAAACGAATGTAACTATGTTTTTGACGTGAATACGTCTATAAAGTTGCTACTATACAGGGGCAATCCAAAAAACCTAATGATAACAAAATCGGGGGATACAGTTAGGCAATGTAGTTTCGAATCTATTCTCTACAAATTATACCACTGGATAGCTAAAGGATCAAAGAATTAATTACGCTAAATCAGCACTGTAATACATCACACACGGCGTGGGAGGAAGCGCCGGCATTTTGAGGTCATTCTGCTGCATTTTGAGACTTCAATTTAGTATAACTTTCGACTCGGGGAAGCTACGACGTTTGTTCAAGTTTCCATCTACAGTTCTTGTCAAAGTCTATCGATTATATATAAAACTTTAGTATCAAATCGTGACTGTGTATATTATTTAGGGGTTAAAATAAAAATATAATATCAAAAAATACATAATGTCGGCCTATACGCGTCGAAATGCCAAATCCAAATACAGAAATCCTATTGGGTTGGGAAGAGCATCTCAAAACGAATGGTACCAATAAAACACCATATGACCAAATCAAGCAGTGTCAGCAACGTAAAAAAGTGAACGCGGCCGAGCGGATCAAACAGACCTTTAATTAATAACGTTATAACACAGTTTTTTTTTTCGAACTGACTACGCTATTGCCCAAGCGAGGTCTTAACAGCTTCACCAGACTACTTATAACACAGTAATTATTTGTTTTCTTGATTTATTACCTGAACCCGTTAAATAGAACAGTTGCCATTATAAACAAAACATGGAAATCCGGAGAACCTCTTATAATTATGACATACATAAATCATAATAATTTATATAGAAAATATCGCGCGTTACGAGACGTATTCACATACAACAAACGGCCGTGTCCATGACACAGCCACACATAATTTTTTTTGTAAAACATGGTGACTAGATAAACCAAATCGAGTTTCTTGTCGGTTCTTCTCAATGACTGGGTTATCTTCTGGATCGGTGGAGTTTTAATGTTCATAAGTGCCTTAAGTGAATAAAGTATTTTTGTTTTTGATATTTTTCTTGCAACGGCTTTAATTTGTTGTAATAATTTAGAAAATATTAACATGTAACATAAATTCAGATACCTATAACACAAAAAATCTCTGGAAAGTTGTAACAACAAGGCCACCATCTTGTTTGAACATTGAAATCATTGCAAGACACTTTGTAATAATTTGGTTGTCTGTAGAAATTGGATTTATTTGTTGCGCGTCCATGACCATTATTAAATTTTACGTAAACGTTTTGTAAGGGTTACAAAAATGGAAATAGGTCTCCTTTCACCCAAAAAAATACTATTTCCAAGAAATAGGTCGAATATACAAGCGAGCAAAAGTTTAAATGAAAAAGATCGGTTAACAAAATAGTAGAAATATTAAACACGTTTTATATCCATGACTATTTAAATAACATTCAGTAAATTATATTTCAGTATTCTTGATAATATTTGGCGTCTTGTTTTAAATTCCATAGGTTATTTTTAGTTTTTATAGATGAATTTCACATTTTCTTATTTTATTTATCAAATGTTTTTACGCAATTTTTTATATTGTTTATATCATAAAAGGAGAACGAACAGGTGGGTCACCTGATGTTAAGTGATCACCACCGTCCATAGACATTAGCAACACCAGGGGAGTCGCAAGTGCGTTACCAGCATGTGTTTGGGGAGGGGAATGAAAGGGAAGGAGAAGTTGGCCTCTGGCTCTTTCATTGGCCGAACGAAACGCAACAATGCTAACACTGTTACTTCACGTCGGTGTTTCTGTGGTTCTGGTGGTAGTACACCGGGCGAGCCGACTCATTCATGCTGAAACCAGTAATAGCTTCAGCATGGCTGTACCACCTACAAATGTTTATCAATATTTAATGTTACATAACTTAATTTTTCATTATTATTAATAATGTAAGTTATATCGATGTGATAAAACGTAGGTTTTTTTTTTCCTCGAACTGACTACGCTATTGACCCTGCAGGGTCTTTACAGCTTCACCGGACTACTAAGGCGAGCGCTTAAGGCACTCAGCCGATTTGGTTTTTAGGTAACATACACAAGGGCGCATGCGCACCTCGGCTTGGGATGTTACCTGGAAAAAGTCGCGTCTGACCTAGCTAACTATTCTAAGCTATTCATACATATATACATTTGTGAACCATACAGTCGAAATTGCATGATTCACAAATGAATACGTGTATATCGGAATGAAACGAACTAAAACTATTCGATTCAGTTCGTTGAGGGGAAAAAAAACGCATTTACGCATTATTTGCAACACGCATTTAATAAGATCGAATTTAAATTTACTTTACAGCGACGGCGCCGAATTCTAAAAATAGACATAACAAAAATTATTATTATTGAACGGTCGTTTTTAGGGGAAGATAGACGTAAATACGCGATTCACTCTATCTTATATGAGTTATTTATTTTGAACAGCTGCGCGCGCGAGCCGTTGTAATGTAGCCGCGATGGCTGGAAACCTATGTATTGCAGTGACGGATCCTAGAAGAGGATTTCGGGCGGTTTCTTCGTATGCCGAGATCTCCGAGATCTCGTGGAAGATGAGTAGTTGACCTGTGTAGTCAATACTCGATAGGGAGAAGGAATAGGCGGGGTGATCCTGTGAAGGATTAGCCGCCGGAGGTCTGGGAATGGGCTGGGACGCGGGCTTAGGAGCCCACGGAGCCTGAGGGGCCCGGTAGGGGCGGGGGGGCGCGCTAGTCGCGGGTGCGGACGCTGCCGGTGCACGAGACGTGCTCGGCAGGCTCGGGAAGGCCTCTCGGGACATGAAAGGCGGGGGTCGAGGGCGGGCGGGAGCGACGGCCGCCTTAGACGGCGACGCCTGCCTGGGGTAGCGAGGGCGCTTTGTGCGCGGGGCGCGGGGACATCCGCGATAATTCGCGGTATGACCCACGCCGCGGCACAGAACACAGCTCGGGGGATCGGGGGAGTCTTTAGTGCGAGAACACTCCTTGGTGGAGTGGTCGCCGAGGCACTTAACGCACCTGGGTTTCAGGAGACAGTTTCGTGCGGAGTGTCCGTACACCTGGCAGTTGTGACACTGCGAGGGCACAGACGTTTTGCGCGGCGGCTCGACTATGACGCCGGAGAGGCCGCAAAGGGATGTAAGATTAAAAATCGCTTTCCCCTGAGGGGTGCGATCGAGGACAACGAGAACCATATCATATGGAGCCCTGGTGCGCGGAGAGCGCATACGATGAACCTCGCGAACAGGAATCTTCTGTTCCTTGAGGTCGTCTGAAATGTCGTCAGTCGGGAGTTCTGAGGGGACTCTACGGATCACAACCCGTAGTTTACGCTCCTCTTCGAGAGAGTGCGTGAAATAGCCCCACTGGTTGTCCCGAAGGAAACGAGTGAGGTTGCGATGGGCGGTGGACGTGGCTACCTTCACCTGAATACCTACAGCGGTATTCACGGCGGAGGTGTAAGGGATACCTGCCGTTTCCAGCAGGCTAGAAATCTCAACCCAAGACGCTTTGTCTTGGATCGTAACGGGGGGCGGTGGGCGGGGCTTCTTGCCCGAAACTGCGGAACCCGCAGCCACGGGCGAGTCGGGTCTAGAGGGCGCTGGTGTCGCCTTTGGCACTTTCGCGCCATCGACGTTTGCGATCTTTTTAGAGGGCAATTTGTCCTCCGGATCGGAAGAGGAGTTCGAGCGCTTCTTGCGCGGTTTGCGGTGCGTGACGGTGGTGAAGCCATCGTCCGCAGCAGGGGCTTGCTCAGCCTGAGGGGCTTGCTCGGCAGGGGGATCCTGCTGAGCAGGAGGGTCTTGCTCCATGTCGGAGCCGGAGTCGGAGTCGGAGTCATCGCTATCGCGATCGGCTGGGATTGGGAAGTTGTTGGAAGCCTCGATCTTGGCATAGATCGAGGGAGCGGGCTTCGAGGAATGAGGGAGCTCGGTGCGACGCTTTGCAGCGTACGCATCGTAATCGTCTACGAGACGAGGACAGATAGCGGCTATGAAGCCGCGGAGGCTAATGAGCTCAGTCTCTAAGAGACTGATCTCTTGTTCAGCGGCCATACCGGGGCCTGAGGAGGGGAGTGGGGCGGGGGAAGACATGTGAAACCTCCCTGCCAGAGGGGCAGGGGGGCGCGCCTTAATGAATTTAACGGACTATCCCGAGTCCGGATCAAAGGGAGCTGTTTAAAACTAAACAAAATAGGAAAACAACGCAAATAAGTACCTGAGCGAGACAGGGGAAAAATAACATAAGACTACTTAAATAAACAAACAATAAAAAGAAAAATAAATTTAAAAATAAATCACTGAAGAATGAAAGAATTACGTAAATAAATAGATAAATAAATGAGTAAATAAATAAATATACCAAGAAATAGATAAAGCAATAAATAAATACAAAGGAAAGGTCTCACTCAGTTCCAGGAAAAAGAATGCAGGTGTGCAGCACACCTGTGCCGGATCGGAACAACACAATAACTGACGTCACTAAATCACGAGTATTAAAATCAATTTAGCGCGCGCAGCAAAACGGACACCCGTTCGAGTCGACGGTCCGATCGGAACTCCGATAAAACGTAGGTTTTCAGTCTAGTATACTCCTTACTGTTGTTATTATATTATTCATCGTACACTTGACTGTTGCATTATCCACAATTGTAAATAAATAAATAAAAACTATACATAAAAAATGTAGGATTACAAAATTAAAGAATTCCATTGAGATATACACTAATGCTGTCTTATTCTGGTATGGTGTCGAATAACACATGATAAAAAGAGATATCGAAAACGCGCAACGCATGCGTAGCAAGTTGCTTTTGTTCTCTATGGCTATTCTAGTTCCTGCATTTATTTCAATGATAGTTTCTTTATTATTTAGATTTATGACATACTTCGTGGAGGCTGATATACCTTTGATTGCATTTACTTGAGTAAATGCCAATTATTTTTTTTCATCTCGTTGCCAATGGACACAACAATATCGTATTTTCAAATTTCTTTATTTTAAAAATTTTATGCGGAAGATTAATAATTTATATTTTTTGTTTATGTATATATCTATTCATTATCATTCCATGGTGTAATGAAGCGTTACTTTCAATGATTGTAGTAATCATTGTCGAAAATATGCAAATATATAAAAAAACAGTAAAAATTTAAGTCTATGTGACTGACCTCTGTCTTTAGAACGATTTTAGAGGTAACTTATTAATCGACATTATTATCATATGCTCATGGTTTAAGCTTATTTATCGAACAGAAAAGGTATTGTGAATTATTATATGTGTTTTCTGCTATACTCGTAATTGTTAATATATCTATACTAATATTATAAAGCTGGAGGGTTTCTTTGTTTGGTTGGTTGGTTGAACGCGCTAATCCCAGGAACTACTCGTCCGATTTGAAAAAATATTTCTTTGTTAGATTTTTTTTTTCCTTTTTTGACCTTTCGTTGCATGTTAGTTGTCAGCCCGAAGTAACTATTCCAAGCGGACGAAGTCGCGGGAACAGCTACTTTTATTATAAAGCTTTTAAATTGTATAGTTTATTATATACATCAAAACTTTAATTGAAGTGAATTGTAATACACAATATTTATAAGGTATCTAAATAATGAGAATAAATTGAATTACCTTAAACGAATAATATTTTTAATTATCGTGATGAAATAATGATTACGGTTTTGCATATCGCATTAACCAGCTTTGTATATTTGGTTTGTCATATGAAGGCGGTAATTTTGATTTTAATATAAAAAATACACCTAACACATTAACAAAAAAGTAAAAAAAGGGAATTCAGCTATTAATTCTAAAAGGAACCAGTTAAGTCGTTTTAATGCATTCCAAGTTATACCTAAAGCACACTGAAGGACAGATTTAGAGACGTAGCATTTTATAAAATATTTATTTTATATTGTCTAGACTAGCGAGCCCGGCAGACGTTGTCCCGCTCTAATTATAAAAAAATCCTTGACAATTTATATACCAAAACCTTCCTCAAGAATCACTTTATTCACTCGTGAAAACTGTATAAAAATCCCTTCAGTAGTTTTTGAGTGTATCGCGAACAGACAGACGCGTAAGGGACTTTGTTTTATAATATGTAACGATCATATAATATAACCTCATCTTACACGAAACTACTGTATCTACGTGCTCGGTTATAAATGACGCGTCGGTATAAACTGCTTCGCACCAAAACCGGTAGAGATATTGAATCTATTAAAAAACAACCAAACAATCTCAATGCCGTTTCGTGATATAGCCGGGGTATTGTCATATGTATGCGTACATACATAATTAACTGTGTTATGATTGTCTATCGAAACAAAGACCAGAGATCATCTACGATGGTCATAATAATAAGTTTCATGTAAAAAAAACGAGACCAAAGTTTTTTGCTATTTCTATATGTGGTTGATTATTCCTTAATTAACTAAAGATTATACATTTGAATATACGTCAATTATATCAAAGAGTTTTATTGTGTAAAGTCTTTTACCACATTAATGTTATCTGTATATTAAAGGCTTGAAATACGCGGGAAAGACGACGAGGCGTGGTAGGAATATCTGCAATATAAATTTATTTGATTGCGATCTTTATTTTTTTATATTCATACTGAATATAGAGTCTATACTCTAGACATTATTTGCACTAGGTGCTTTCTGAAACTTCATTTACATAACATTTTAAAATAGACTTATTTGTTTCTTTCATTTACAAATAATATAATGAACGTCAGCAACTTCTGTAATTTGAAACTATTTTGTAGTTACTATCAGATAGGTACCTACGAGTCCTATTTTGAACAGTTTTCTGTAAACAAGCAGAAATAAAAATATACATAAATGAAAAAATGTACTATCCTTGATCACTACTTGGCTTAGGTGAATAAAAAACGTGCCGCTTTTTCTTTTATAATTATTTTTTAAAGGAAAGCATCGTGAGTAAACCTGAATCTGAGAAATGTTTTTATAGCACCATCCGACGTGAAAAAAAAATAGAATTGTGGATTTCCTGGAGTTGGAATGGTTAATAAAGACTGACACTATGATTATGTTCAGGCCCATGGGTCAGCAGTAAATCTCTTACAGGCTGATACGATGTGAAGGTAATTTTAAGATTCCTTTTGAGTCGCTACAATGAAGCGTGATAACAAAACTGTTATTGGCACGTATAAAAATCCGCAGAGTATTATCTCGTCAATACTATGTTCATCCACAAGTGCTAAGAAGTAATAATGAACAGTAACGAAAGTCTCTTAAAATCGTTAAAAGGGTTATTATGGTTAAGGTTACTAACTATATAATATTTAAATAGTAAAACCAAAACTTCATTCCTATGAGATAACAAAACCAGTTTCACAAGAACGGAGTTACGGGCACCAACTAGTTACAATGTAAAACTTAATCAAATTGATTTTATTAAGGTGCTTTCTATTAATTAAAATACCTATACATATAATAAATAAGAATGTAACTCTAACGAGTCCGTACTTTTTAGATTATAATGAAACATTTTTATACATGTGTCTATGGATCAACACATAACACATGGGGTGCAAGGGGTATCGCATAACTGGGGTGCAAGGGGTATCGCATAACTGGGGTGCAAGGGGTATCGCATAACATCTTAAGACTTGAGACACCCAAGCCAACCTCACCTACACGTGGTGCACCCTGCTGAGTAACGAACGAGGCAATGGCCAAAGCGAGGTGGTAGGGTTTTGAAGCCCGACTGGGTCGCGACCACCATGTATATGGCGAAACAGCCTGTCATAGTGATTCGCTTCTGCGGGTCGCGTTTCGGGATCAGCCTGTGCATATCCAGCTTTTTCCAGGCCGGCATGACAGCGGCAACCAGCGATGGATAGTGTGTCACTCGGTGGTCGCCGTTGTTTTTGGACTGTACTGTGCTTAGCATCAGGCAAAGTGCAGTCATATCGCCGAGTTACAATAATAAAAAAAAAAAACAAAGTCCTGCTTCACGTCTGTCTGTCTATCTGTCTTTTCGCGATAAACCCAAAAACTACTGAACGGATTTTCACGCGCTTTTCACTTTTCATAAAGTGATTCATGAGAAAGGGTTAGGTACATATTTTGTCAAGATTTTTTTTTATTATCATGGCGGGACAACGTCCGCCGAGCACGCTAGTGAGCAATAAAATAAATTTCAATCATTTTTAGAAATGTCTGTTCGTATGTACTCATCACTGCTAAAGTACGGGATTTTTTTTTTCGAACTGACTGCGCTATTGACCAAGCGAGGTCTTAACAGCTTCACCGGACTACCCTAAAGTACTGCGTTCACGATAAACCCTAGACCAAGAAAATCATAAAGCATATCTCGACTAACATTCTGTCCTTGTTTCATTAAAATCGGTTCGGCATATCAAAAGTTATTGTACTTTTAATGACGACGCAAACTAAGTAAGAGGGAAAAATAGATAAGTAAATGGACTCTTAATACATTCAAATGACAGCTAAGACAACTTGGCATCCCACTTAAAAAAAAAAAAAAATATTATAAAGATACCATTCGATAGTGCTTCGTTTGTACCACTCTTATTTTCGTTTGTATCTCAGAGTGAAAAAAGTTATAACGTTTTCAAAATTTGATCCGCATCCCACTTTGAAATATCAAAATTCTATTAACGGTGTTCGCATCTAAATTATTTCTAGATGTACCACTTTTATTTTTTCTTTTACTTCAATCCCAAAAAAGTTACAGGTATTTCAAAATTTTAAAAATTACAGTAGTCTTATTTCAAAACAAACCAAAAATCAGTAAATGAAGTTCGTCGTGCAAATATGTGCAAAACTTGCAGGTAACAATTTGAATTTCTGCAAAAATTCAGAAATAAAGAGAATATTGGAACTTGAAAATATCCAAGAAATATCTTGGATTAATATTTTTCAAAATATTGGAAATTGCCTATTGGGTATCGCCGTTTGTACGCCGGTTTGTATCTACAGAAAACACTTCCAGTTATAAGAAAATCTCAAAAGGAAAGAAAATAACGACATTTAAAAAACTTCATACAAAGCGCTGAACTCTGTTTATTTTCAATATATATAATATCCGTAAACGGCTATCGTCGTGCGTTCGTTTGTACCCGTAGAAAACACTTTTTTTTCGAACTGACTATATACGCTATTGACCTAGCAAGGTCTTAACAGTTTCACCGGACTGCCGTAGAAAACACTTTGAACTATAACAATATCTCAATAAGGAAGGAAATAACAGCACGTACAATATCTGTATAAAAGTTTCTTGAAAATGTTCAACTTCTCTGTTTTTCAAAATGACTTTATTAATAGCTGATTTTTTTTACATAAGGTTTCACGCGGACGAAGTCGCGTTCACTACTAGTATTTAATCTATATTATAATAAAACTGTAGCATGGTCAAATCTGTACATTAAATATTTTTTGAAAATTTTGATCGGGGTAGGCTTTGTTATTGATATAGAAGCCAAAACTAACCCTTTTAAAATTTTTGTCTGTCTGTCTGTCTGTCTGTCCCTGTGAACGCGCATCACTCGGAAAGTACTGAACCGATTTTGACGAAACTTGGCACAGTGATAACTAATGTTACGAGATTACATTTAGGATACTTTTTGTCCCATAAAACGCAATGGATTCTCCAGGATCTGCCTGTTTGTCTATACCTTTAAACACGAATCACTCTGAAAGTACTGAACCAATTTAGATGAAATTTGGCACAGTTATAACCAATATCACAAGGTTACATCTAGGATACTTTTTATCTTATAAAACGCAAGGGATTCTCCAGGATAACGGACGAAAGTAAAAAAAATGTAGTTCATGATATTCTTAACGAATTTTGGTAAATTTTCTTTGTGCTATATATACCAGACAGATTAGTTAAAAAATTAAATTATATTTCCTTATGCTACTTTAAAAAAAAAACAAAAAAAAAATATATCGCCGTGGTTTGAACCGTCGGTTCCGTCGAAGCATATAAAGTCCAGTACATTATAACTGAGCTACGGTTACATGACATTTCTGTGCGTAATTATCAACTTATTGTGTATGTACAGTACAGTATGTATGTACAGTATGTACATGTACGTACACGTGTACATGTGTACGTACGTATGTATGTACACATAGTATACACTATGTACAGTAGATTAGGTGTCGTGACAAATAAAAAGAGAGAGAGAGAGAGTGTATACAATATATACATACATATAATTTTCATTTCAATATCAAACCAACTCAAGAATTACCTTTTGATGTATTAACTTTTATTAACTTGACTATTCCAGATCATTCAGTGTTTAATTTATTATTATTTACTTTATAAATATTTTTATCGTTTAATTTACAATTGAACTCTATCAACTTGATATTTTATAATGTAAACTATACTGACTGTATAGTAAACGTCTAGAAAAAAGGGAAAGTAATTAGGTTCCAACTGGGGCACATAG